>JACSCI010000748.1:10382-24278 GCA_016801065.1 Sceloporus tristichus
TTAATTCTTGTTAGCCACTCCTGCAGTCCCAGGGCTGGGGAAAAGACTGAAGGTGGGTGGGTGGAAGAATGATGATGAAAGCAGAGGAGGAGAAGGATCCACTCTTCCCAGAGCCACCTCCAGCTCTGTCCTGTTTTGCCCCTGCAAGGCTAGCCAACCCTCAGTCCAGAATCTCAGTGTTTCAAGCACTGAATGACAGGGAGAAGGGAAGGTTGTCTCACCAAGTCCTGTGTAGCAAAAGCAATGGTGGTATAATCCAGTCCACGTTCATCACGAGACTTCAGTCATTCCAGTCCATCATGTTCAAAGGGGAAATCTGAGAGTCCTCCAGGTCCGAGCAGAATTCCAGGTAACAGGCATTCAGCCAACATTCAAGGCAAGAGCAAGGTGTCTCCCAAGCACCACGGATGGTTCTCAACCATGCTGGACCGAGGGAGGTGCTGGGATATTTCTAACCCATCTGGGTCTCTCATGTTCTAGCTGTTGGCTTCATAATTAACCATAGAGAATGCCCTTGTCTCTCTTTTTCTTGGGGTCTCTCTGTGGGAGTAGGCCCCTGTCAATCTGGCTCAGGAGGAGGGAAACCTTGCTGCTGGGAACTTGACCCTGGGACTAGCTGCAGGCTTACCTCCGGAGGATCTGGATAGTGGCTGCAGCCCTGGCTTGTCCCTGGGATCTCAGCCTCCACCTCAGACTCAGAGGACAGGCCTGGCTCCTGGTGGCAGGGCATGGCAAGCCCTCACCTGGAGCGCCACCTTCATTTCAAACCCCAAAGGGGGAAAGTTCCCAGAGACCTTCCCTGCAGTCTTGTAGGGCCAATTGACTGTGAGGTTTGAGGTGTTTCTGGTGAGATGCAGTTGCAGGGCAGCACATTTGGAAGGCACCTATTTAGGGAAGAGGAAGAGAGAGGGAGGTGCGGCGGAAAACAGGAGCCGGAATCACCTGTTCCTCTGGATAGAATTGGATTGCAGCTCCCAGCAGCTTCTAGCAAGCATGGCCAATGGTGAGGGAGAGTGGGAGTTGCAGTCCATCAACATCTGAAAATCTACCTGATTCCCATCCCTGTTGGAAAGGCTGGGTTGCTTTTAAGGAGTTTGTGGGGGGTGGCTTGCCCCCAAATTTGTTGGGCAATCAGCTCAGGACTGGCATCTCTGCCAGGATGATGTTCCTGCCACCCTCACGCTTGACCTCGCTTGAGCCAGGGAAGAGCTGCCACACTCAGAGGCATTCCTAGTATATTTGTGCAAATCATTCATCAATCATCCCTCTCTTCCACAGCCTTTTCGGGTCCAGCGGAGCTGCTGGACAAGCAGAAGAGGGCGAGGCTCGCTTTCTCTTGCCAGACCCATAACTTCAGCACCCCTTTTCACCAGCGTATCAGGTGACACCCCCGCACCCTCCTGGCAATGCCCTTGGCCATCTTTCTGGCCTGGGCCAGTCAGGCACTGGGCCGTCTCCCTTCCTGATCTCTCACACCAAGTTATAGTCGGTGCCCTGACTGAGGTTCTCTGGCCAGTGCTAGAGGAAATGTTTGCCTTTGCGTGGAATGGGAATCTATGGCTTCATTAATCTTATTCAAGAAGAATATGCGAAGATCTGAGGAAGTCAGTGAGCATGTGAAATAAAAGTACTGTCAGTCCTCGGTATACGCTGGCGTTTGGTTCCACAATCCCCTCTGTATTACAACATCTGTGTATGCTCAAGTGCCATTCAATACAATGACATAGCAAAATGGTGTCCCTTATAAAAAATGGAAAATCAAGGTCTGATATTTCAAATTTACACTTTTTCTTAACATTTTCAAACCATGTATCCTTGAATCTGTGTATAAAATAATCAGTGTATAAGAAGGGCCGACTGTACCTTAAATACAATGGCATACTAAAATAGTGTCCCTTAAATAAAATAAAATAAAAGAGTTACTTTTTGGAACTGATAAATTTTGAAAATTTTTTCAAGGTCTGGATGCTTGAATCCATGGACAAACATCCGTGGAAATTAGCTGGGAAACAAAGCAGTCCCAGATTGCAAGCAGACCTCTAGAGATTCCCTCCACGGCTGGTCCAGAAACAGTCTAATTTTATGTTATCTAAGCAGAAAGGCAGACTAGTCCATCTTCTGGGATTAAGCAGGAGCTACTTCTAGCCAGCAAGAAAGGTCTGAAAGAGAAACAGCATGGTGCCATGGACTGAGGGCTGGACTAGGACCGGGAGACCAGGATTCAAATCCTCACTCAGCCTTGGAAATCTATAGGTGAACTTGCATATAACCACACTATCTCAGCCTCAAAGGAAGGCTCTTCTGAATAAATATGGACTTAAAAGAGAACCCTACAACTAAGTATTACACAGTGGTTTGAGTATTGGCCTAGTACTCAGAGAAACCAAGGTTTAAATCCCCACTCGGCCATAGAAACTCACTGGCTGCCCTTGGGCAAGTTACACTTTCTCAGTCTCAGAAGAAAGCAATGGTAGCAAGGTTTTTACCAGAGGACCTCAATGTGTGTGGCGGATTGTATGAGAGAAGGTGATCCCATAAGTAAGGTTATAACCAAGACCTTGTACTGTGCCCTGAAATTAATAGGCAGCCAATTAAGAGATTTTAATATAGGTGTGATATGGTCACCTCTAGATCTTCCAGTGACCACTCTTACAGCCATATTTTGGATTAGTTGAATTTTCCAGACTTGGTACAAGGGTAGCCTAGGTAGAGCACATTACAGAAGTCAAGACGTGAGGTTACAAGAGCATGCATGATAGTTTTCGGGTCTACAGGTTCCAGGAAGGGGCGCGGTTGGCATATCAACCAAAGCTGATAACAGGCATTCCTGGCCATCGCATCTATCTGAACTCACATCTGGAGCGACGGATTCAGGAGCACCCCCAAACTGCAAACACAGTCCTTTAGGGGAAGTGTGACCTCATCCAGGACCGGTTGACAAACCTGGATTAGGATCTCCATCAAGTACCTCGATCTTATCTGGATTCAGTTTTAATCTGTTTCTCCTCATCCAGCACATTACTGCCTCAAGACATTCATTCAGAGGGGAGATGCCTTCCTTAGTTGAGGCAGAGGTCTGGGGCATGAAGAGATATAGTTGGGTGTCATCAGCGTACTGATAGCACTCCACTCCATGTCTCCAGATGATCTCTCCCAGCAGTTTCATGTAGATGTTAAACAGTATTAGTGACAGGATGATGCCCTGAAGAATGCCAAATTTAAACTCCCTTTTAAAGGAACAACTGTCCCCAAGCATCTCTGGAAGCTGTTTGAGAGATAGGACCAGACCCATTGCAGTGAGTTTCTATGGCCGAGAAAGAGAAGCCTCTGTTCAACTGAGGCCTCAGAGAAGGTTCTGGAACATTATTCCCAACAGTCACAAGCAGCACAAAATGGCCGCTGGAACACAAAATGGCCGCCTCTGCATCAGTGCTTGGCAGTTGGCAGTTTGAGGCCTTCAGGGACCCCAAAATGGAGGATGAAAGGACCCCAAATAGGATTTCCAAACCTTAACAACAGCTAAAGTCTTTGCTGATACTGTAATACAGAGACTCACTGAGATACTAGAACATGGCCACATAGCCTGAAAAACCCACAAAAAACTATCACTGAGATACTGTTTATAAATATTTTTATGTCTTTATAAATAAATAAAATTTAATAATAACAACAACAACAATAAGAAGAAGAAGAAGAAGAAGAAGAAGAAGAAGAAGAAGAAGAAGAAGTTACAACCAGGAGCTAGTTCTCCCTGTGGCTTTTGCCCCAGGAGCCCCCTTCTCCTTCTCCTTCTTCCCCTGAAGAATCCTCAGAGGCCTCTCTGCTCCTCCTCCTCAGGCCCTTCCTCTATGCCTTCCTCCTCCTCCTCCTAGGACTGCAATCCTGGCCCCACTTTCTTGGAGTTAAGTCCCAGTGAATTCTGGTTCAAAACACACTGCAGGGATGATGATGATGATGATGATGATGATGATGATGATGATGATGAGTCTCTTCCTTCAGAAGCACAAAGCCTTGTGGAAGCTCAAAGGCTAACAGAGGTCCAAATCACACGGCAGAAATAACCCTCTTTCAGATAGCTTTAACTGCCTTTGCTCAGTGCTTGGGAATCCTGGGGATTGTAGCTTATTCTGGCACTTCAGCTCTCTGACAGAGAAGGCTAAATGTCTCACAAAACTACAGTTCCCAGAACTCCCTAGCATTGAGCCAGGGCAGTCTCAAACTGAACTATTAATGCAGTGCATTTTGGATCTCTGTTAGTCTTTGAGTTTTCACAAGGTTCTGTGGTTTTGGGAACAAGAAACTAATTATCATAATTGTTGTTGATGCTGATAATAATACAGTATCCCATTCCCCCTCATAAAGGGACACAACTGAAATTACAAGTTTAAGAAAATTGAAGTACAACATACAAAAGTATACATTAAAATAAAAGTAAAAAGAATTAAACTAATTCAGCTCCTCCTCTGGAAAGTGGGAGAGACCTGGAAGGGACTTGAAATGGGAAGAGAGGAAAACAAGGGAGATGCTGAGGGGGGGTATCTCATGTCCTGGAGTTTGCACCCATTGCTCCGTCTCCCTGTCTCCTCCGTTGGGAGGAAGGGAGCGTGTGGAATTCTGGGAAAGGCTGGCAGTTGGCATGGAGCCTGTATAGGGTTCTAGAAGGCTGGTGGCTTTGACTGTTGGCTGCTTAGGAGGAAGGGCTCATCTGGATTTCCCTGGCAGTGAAGGAAAGATGGGTGCCTCAATGAGGAGCTCCCAAATTTAGTTCCTATGTGATAATGATGAATAAGAGTGAAAGGCCCCCAGGTTGGAGTCAATAATGGGGGGCTGGAAGCCCTCCTCCTCCTTCTGAAAGAGGCCTCAAGGGTCTTCTGGCTGCCAGGCCTCCTCTCCTCTCTTGGGAGCTTCTGTGGGGCCATGATATTTTGGAGGGGAATCCCAAAGGGAGTCTGTGACCAAGGAACCTCAGAGTATGATCAAGATTGCAAGATTGTTCCTGAGGAAGGAGAGGCAAACTAGGAGAGGCTGCAGCTGTTTGCTTTTACCTGAGCCTCTGGGAAGGGTCCCTCTTCTCCTTTCTCCCTAGCTGTCTTCTTGGAGGGCAGACTGCCTTTACGCTTTGGACTCAGTTTGCAGCAATGGCAATGAGCTGAAGAGAAGGGAGAAATGGCAGGAGGAGAAAGAAGAAACCAGCTGAGAAGGTGGGAGGGCAGAGGATGAATCAGGGGGAATGTCCCTTCCAAACTGGGAGAGTTGGAGGGCATGCAGAAGGAGCTGGGCCTGGAAATGGAGGAGGAGAAGGGGGCTTGCAAAATGACCTCCGTGGATGAGAAAGTTTGACCTAGTCCATGCAATGTAATGGCCCAGTGAAATGGTGTCCATAATATAGGAGCCAGTGTGGCATATTGGTTTGAGCATAGCTGAACTATGTCTCTGGAGATCAGATTTGGAATCCTAGCTCCGCCATGGAAAACCATTGGGTGACCTTGGGCAAGTCACACTCTCTCAGCCTCAGGGAAAGGCAATAGGAAAGCTATTCTGAAGATATTTGCCAAGGAAAGCCATGTGATAGGTCTGCCTTAGGGTCACCATAAATTCAAAACGACTTGGAGACACACAATAATAATAACAACAAAAGCAACGTCTATTATGTAAAATGGCAAAACCAAGAATTGCTCTTGGAATTTACATTATTTTTCTATATTTTCAAGCCTTGAATGGTTCAATCCACAGGTAAAGAAATCTGTAGATACAGAGGGCTATGGTCATCATCATCATCATGAAAAAGTAGAGGGTCTTCTTTATCAAATTTGTACCAGGAGGGCGACTAAAATGGTGAAGCGTCTGGAAACCAAGACCTTTGGCTTAACAAGGCTACAGGCCTCTTCCCCCACAAAAAACTCTAATGCACCCCTGAATGGAGCTCCTCCCTCTCACTTCTTCTTTTTGTGGAGAGCCCCTTCTCCCCCCCCATGCCCCTCTTTCTTCTCCTCACTACCACAATCACAACAACAACCCTGTGAGGCTGTTCTGCCAGGCAAGAGAGACCAGTCCCTCCATGATCTCCTACTGGGTCAGAGGAGGGGGATGGAGGGAAGGCCTTGGCAGCCATTGCTTTGTGTGTGTGTGTGTGTGGGGGGAGGCAATTGCCTTCTTGCCATAGACCAATACCTCCCCCAAAAGAGAGTATTCATTGAGGCCTTTCCTCCTTCCCCCCATGGCCACCTTTCCCTCCTCCTTGTAGGCCTGCCCCCCACAATCACCTTTCCTCTCCTGGCAATGGGAAATGGGAGCTCTAAGACTTTTCCTATCCCCCTCTGAGAAGCAGCTCCCCTACACAACAGATACTCCATGCCTTCTTAGAGTGGTGGGGGATTAGGGGATGGGGAATTGGAGAGGACCCTGGTTATTTCCCTATAGCTGGATGTGAAATGAGCGCATTATAAATGAATAAATAAACAAATAATCTGCAGAAACTTCCAGACGTCCCCAGTGCTTTTCATCATCATCGGCCCATTTCCCAAGAAGGTGTCCTCCACACAACAGAAATAAGGCACTTTGACACCACTTTAACCTCTCAGTGCTATGGAATCCTGGGATTTTACCTTTGGACACTTGGCCTTCTCTGCCAGAGAGCTCTCATGCCATAACAATCTAAAAATGGATTCCATAGGATGGAGTCATAAGAGTTAACACACTTTAGAACTGGATTATTTCTGTAGTGCAGATACAGCCTGAGTCGGTTGTAAAAGGGTAGAAGCACCAAAGTTGATTTTTTATCCTGTTAAAAATGGTTTTGCTTTTTTAAAATATAAGCAGTTTGTTTTTCTGTGTAATCCTTATTCTTGTTGTTGTTGTTTGTTTGTTTGTTTGTTTCATTCTTGGTAATATGAGTTATTCTGGTCTGTCTCCTTCCTTCTTCTCTGAAAATCTATTAATTGGGAAACTGGGGAGACTTTTAAAACCTCCCAAAGGAGTGACTTTTGGCCTTTTTAAGGGACTAGCCTCCTCTTAGAAACCAAAGCCCAATGTTTGTGAAGAAGAAGAAGAAGGCTTGTATTAAAACTATCCTCCCCATTTCTGATCCCTTTTAAAACCCTTGTTCCCCAGTAGAAGCAGAGCTGTGTGATAAGAAAACCCTCTCAGAAAAGAGACACAAAAGAGACACACTTCCTTCCTTTTGATCCAAGGAGCCTGGCCTCCTTCTGGCTCTGGAGCCTCAGAAGAGAAAGAGGAGCCTCTGTTTAACTGAGGCCTCAGAGAAGGTTCTGGAACATTATTCCCAACAGTCACAAGCAGCACAAAATGGCCACTGGAACACAAAATGGAATTCTGGGAAATGTAGTTTTGTGAGACCTTCAGCCTTCTCTGTCAGAGAGCTCTGGTGCCACAATAAACGCCAGTTCCCAGGATTCCCTAGCACTTGGCCAGGGCAGTTAAAGCGCTCTCAAAATGGACTATTGCTGCCTTGTGTTTTGGACCTTTCTTGGCCGCAAACTGTCCATAGCCTGCAATGCATCTCCTAATTTTGTTGGCAGTCCCTCCCTCCGAACACTTTCTCATTTCCCCCAAAACCAGCACAAAGCTGGCAGATGGAAAGAGGTTTTAAAGCAGCATTTAAATCTGCCATATTTGTTTTTAAAAGACTAAATGTCCCAAATGCTATTATCAGTTCTGTAGCTATTATTACAGAAAGACATAGAGTGCAAACTCCTCAAGTACCTTGATTTTATGGAGTGAGATGGGCTTTTCCAACTGACTCACTGTGATGATCTCCGGTGGTCCAAGCAGCCAAATTGCGGCCCTGTAATAATAATAATAATAATAATAATAATAATAATAATAATAGTTTTATACCCCTCTCTTCAGCCAAAAGGCTATCAGAGTGGATTACAAATTGTTAATTAGACATTTAGACATTATGGCTCTTAGCCCAGGAGACCCTTAAATTCCTGAAATCACTCTGCCATCATCCAGTGAATTATAAAAGGACTTCCATTGACCTTCACTGGGACCAGATAAGGAACCTTATTTCCACTCCTTTACTGATCTTGCAAGCATCAACCAAACCAAGACACTTGTAAAAGGAGTGTCGAGTAGTAGATACTCCAAGGAGAAATTTACTATAAATAACAAAATATAACTGAAATGTAAGTCATACAAGATATTAAGAATCTTGCAGGTACAATATTTGTAAGTACACTATATAATGTTCAATTCACACAAGCTATTAAAATAATAAATAAACCTAAGGGTCCAATTCTGAGACTAACTTCCAAGATCCGCTCTTTAACTCTCTCTCTCTCGATCTCCAACCGACACAATTCCCCCAACTGTCTCTTGGTCTCTGAGGCCTTATATCTCCTTTTCACGGAAGCTTCCAGAAGGACCTTTATCTTGCTCTCTGATTGGTCAAGAGAGCCTTCCGTAGCAGTGATGTCATTCTGCATTTGCATAAACCTCCCTTTACTGCCTGAAGGAGACCTCCATTGACTGGAGCCCAGTCATTACACTTTCCCAAGGCAAGGCTTGCCTCTATTTCCCAATGTTGTTCTTGGGGTCTGCCTTCCAGTTGTTTCCATGTCTTATGGTGACCTTATGGGAGTCTCTGAAGGGGTTTTCTTGGCAGGTTTCTTCAGAGTGGGTTTCCCATGGCCATCCTCTGAGGCTGAGAGAGTGTGACTTGCCCAAGGCTTTCGTTCTTTTGGAAGCCTTTTTGCTTTATCTTCTAGAAGGCAGCTGAAGTGTTGCTTCTTGCTCTGAAGAATGAGAGGAACCTTCTGGCATCCAAAAGGCTAACATTCTCTGGAGTTATGTCTGATAATATGAACATATAGAATTGAAATACCTGTTCATTTATTAAAAGGTTTATAGTGCATCCCATATCATAGAATCTCATAGCTATGTCTCTTAATAGCAGTTAACCAAATGAAACAGTATATAAAACAAAAACATGAAACAAGCTAGACAAGTAAACTGTTACATGAATTTGTAATTGGTTGACTAGCAAAACCCAAAGAGTGCTCAACAATGGCTTCTTTTCGTCCTGGAGAGAAGTGACCAGTGGGGTGTCCAGTTGGGCTCTGTCCAGGGCCCAGTGCTATTCAAAATCTTTATCAATGACTTGGATGACAGAATCGGGGGCATACTTATCAAATTTGCAGATGAAACCAAATTAGGAGGAGTAGCTAAAACCCCAGAGGACAGGATCAAAATTCAAAATGACCTGAACAGACTAGAAAGCTGGGCCAAAGCTAACAAAATGAACTTCGACACGGAGAAATGTAAGGTACTGCATTAAGGGCAGAAAAATGAAATGCACAGATATAGGATGGGGGACACCTGGCTGAATGAAACTATGTGTGAAAGGGATCTAGGAGTCTAAGTAGACCACAAGTTGAACATGGGTCAACAGTGTGATGCAGCAGCTAAAAAGGCAAATGCAATTTTAGCCTGCATCAATAGAAGTATGGTGTCTAGATGAAGGGAAGTAATAGTCCCAACTCTATTCTACTCTGGTCAGTCCCCACCTGGAATATTGTGTCCCATTCTGGGCCCCACAATTCAAAAAGGATGTTGAGAAACTGGAGTGTGTCCAAAGGAGAGCGACTAAAATAGTGAAGGGTCTGGAAACCATATCCTATGAGGAACGACTTAGGGAACTGTGAATGTTTAGCCTGGAGAAGTGAAGGTTAAGAGGTGATATGACAGCCCTGTTTAAATAAATGCCATATTGTACAGGGAGCAAGCTTGTTTTCTGCTGCTCCAGAGAACTAGAACCGGAGGAATGGATGCAAGCTCCAGGAAAAGAGATTCCACCTCAACATTAGGAGGGACATTGGGACATACTCCTTCCTCAGAGTGTATTGGAGTCTCCTTCCATGGAGGTTTTTAAATAGAGGCTGGATGGCCATCTCTCACTATGCTTTGACTGAGAGTTCTTCAATGGCAGGGGGGACTGGATGGCCCCAGTGGTCTCTTCCAACTCTATGATTCTCTAATCCTCTGATTCTGAGATTACAATGGGAGAGTCTCAATGCTGAAAGTAAGAAGCAGCAACCTGAAGTCACAATAGCGCCATCTGAATACTTCAGGCAAGGTACATCAGCCTGAAATCAAATTGGGCAGACTCCATGCATGAGGGTAGGAGCATCAGCCTTAGGTCACAATGGGCCATTCTCAATCCTTCAGAGAAGGTGCTTCAGGCTGAAGTCACAATGGGCCAGTCTCAATCCTTCAGGTAAAGAGCACCAGCCTCAACTCATAATAGTCCTATCTAAATCTTTAAGGCAAGGAGCTTGAGTATGAGATCACAGTGGGCCAATCTCAGTCTCTCAGGCAATGAGCATCAGCCTGAGCTAATGGGCCAGTGTCATTCCTTCAGGTATGGAGCACCAGTCTGAAGTGACAATAGTCCCGTGTAAATCCTTCAGGAAAGGAGGATAAGCCTGAGATCACAATGGGCCAGTCTCAGTCCTTCAGGCAAGGAGCATCAGCCTGAGATCACAGTGGGACACTATCAATGCTTCAGGTAAGGAGCATCAGACTGAGGTCACAATGGGCCAGTCTCAAAATGGCCGCTGGACAACAAAATGGCTGCCAGAACACAAAATGGCCACCTCAACCTTAGCGTGTCAGAGTTGGCAGTTTGAGGCCTTCAGGAAACCCATAATGGAGGATGTAAGGTCCCTAAAGTCAGAAGTGACCCCAAACAGGATTTCCCAAGCTTAACAACCTCAGCCTGAAAACCAAGGATAGTATAGGGATTCTGTTAGTATACCGTCCACCCCATTGTCTAACAGACTCCCTATCCGAGTTGACACAGCTGGTCTCGGAGTTGTTGTTGGAGTCGCCCAGACTTATAATTCTGGGCGACTTCAACATCCCACTCGAGACCAGTTTAACAGGTGCGGCTCGGGAGTTCATGGATTCCATGACAGGCATGGGCCTATCCCAATTGGTTTCCGGGCCAACACATTGCACAGGTCATACCCTTGATGCGGTCTTCAGTACGGAGCAGGAATATCCGTGGGCAGAGCTAACTAGTACCACCGCACTGTTGTGGACGGATCATTTCCTGGTCAAGGCTGAACTAAGAGCCACAGTCTGCCCCATCGAGGGTGGAGGACCCATTAGAATGGTCCACCCTCGAAGGTTAATGGAACCAATTGGATTCCAGAAAGCCTTAGAGGGTTCCTTGGTTGGTAATGCCGGTGATTCTGTCGATGCTCTGGTTAATACCTGGAACACCGATATCGCCAGGGCCATCTACACAATTGCTCCCAAGCGTCCTTTCCAACCCGCTCCTAATTGTAAATCATGGTATACTGAAGATCTGAGGAAAATGAAGTGGGTTGGACAACGACTAGAGCGCGACTGGCGTGACACTCGACTGCTATCTGACAGAACTCGTCATAGGAAATTCCTTCATTCCTATAGAGAGATGATACAGGCAGTGCAGAGATCTTTCTCCTCTACACGTATTTCATCTGCGGAGTCCTGTCCAGCAGAGCTGTTTAGGGTGGTAAGGGAACTGACACAGGTTCCACCTGTGCAGAACCTTTTGCTTAACCCGACAATGGCCTGCTGTGATGTTTTTAACAACTACTTCACAGATAAAATCTCTCAGATCAGAGCCGACCTGGATGCTGGGATTGCAGCAGAATCGACTTATGAGGTGTCCAGTGAACCCATTGTTGAGGTTAAACTGGATCGGTTTGAGCTTGTGAATACCGATAATGTGGACAAGATCCTTGGAAATGTGAAGAAGATGACATGTCCCCTTGATCCCTGCCCATCATGGCTGGCTGTCCAGGGGGGTGATGCCTTGATGGCATTTCTTAGAAATGTCATCAATGCATCCCTTAGGGAAGGTTGTGTTCCACCTTGCTTAAAGGAGGCAGTTGTTAGACCGCTCCTGAAAAAACCTTCCCTGGACCCCCTGGATATGAAGAACTACAGGCCTGTATCCTATCTGCCATTTTTGAGCAAGGTGATCAAGAGGGCTGTCACCTTTCAACTCCAAGTCATCTTGGATGAAACCGATTATCTAGACCCATTTCAAACCGGCTTCAGGATGGGATACGGGGTGGAGACTGCCATGGTTGCTCTGGCTGACAGTCTTCGTCTAGGCATTGACAGAGGAAGTGTGACCCTGTTGGTGCTTCTAGACCTCTCAGTGGCCTTTGATACAATTGATCACGACATCCTCTTGGAACGTCTGGGAGAGTTAGGAATCGGTGGCACTGCACTCCAGTGGTTCCAGTCCTTCCTCTCGGGTAGATTCCAGAGGGTGATGCTCGGGGACAGTCGCTCCTTGAAAACGGATCTTAAATATGGCATCCCTCAAGGCGCCATACTGTCCCCGATGCTATTCAACATTTATATGAAGCCCCTGGGGGAAATCATTCGCAGACATGGGGCAGGATGTTATCAGTACGCTGATGACACCCAAATATATTTCTCCATGTCCCGATCAGCAGCTATGACAACAGATGGCATTTCTCCCCTCAATCAATGTCTTGAAGCGGCAATGGGCTGGATGAGGAAAAACAAACTCAGGCTGAATCCAGACAAAACGGAGGTACTTACAGTAGGGGCCCAAGGACGTAGCCAGGATTTTGGGAAGGGGGGGGTCAAGACTAAGTGCCACCATTTTGAGAGGCTAAGAGCCCCCCCCCCAGACACAAAAAGAGTGTCGAGCGTTTACCCTCGACACTTTGATGGCACCACTTTAACTTCCGTTATGGCTTCGTGCAATGGAATCTTGGGAACTGTAGTTGAGTCATCTGTCAGGTGCCACAACAAACTACAAATCCCAGCATTTCACAACATGGAGCCAAGTGCAGTTAAAGTGGCATCAAACTGGATTATTTTTTCAGTGCAGATGCAAACTGAGTCCTTCCTCTGAAGGTGTTTACATCAGATAAATTCAGCTCGATAAAGCAAAGTGCAGCTGCTCAAGCAATGAGCGGCAGCCACTCTGTTCATGCTCAGAGACACTCTGCTCATGCTTTGAGACACTGTATTCCAACTTCTGAGCTGAGCTACGAACCCAGGCTGAATCCACACATTTCATTCCCACTTCCAAGAGGGATTTTTAATTTTGAGATACACACACACACCTTTTAATTCCAAGACCTATCTATCTATCTATCTATCTACCATAATTTTTAATTCCAAGCCATTATACGTTCCTTTCTTTTTATATTAAACAAACCCCTTTAAGAGAATCCTATTTTGGGAGAAAGGCAGGGTATAAAATCAATCAATAAAAAATTATAGTGCAATAGTCCATCAGTGCATGGCTTGCATTATAAGACTTTATACCTTTATACATTTAAAAACTATTAAAATCACAGTAGGCTCAGAGTGCTACAAAATCATGGAATCATAGAGTTAGAAGAGACTCCTAGAAGGGCCCTGATCCAGTCCAACCACATTCTGCCATGCAGGAACTCCCAGTCAAAGCATCCTCAACAAATTATGTAATGGAGGTGTCCATCTGCATTGTAGAAAGATATACTATAGATTAATGCTATGGAAAATCACCACCTTGAGTCTGTATATTGGGAGAAAGGCGGGATATAAGAAAATAACAACAACAACAATATCTGGGTATTGTAGTTTTGTGAGACATTTAGCCTTCTTTGTCAGGGCCATCCAGTTCAACCCCATTCTGCCATGCAGGAACTCTCCATCAAAGCATCCCCATTGACATGCTGAAAAAGGGCCAGCTAACTGTATTTTATACTATTTGTCTTTTAAAAAGAGAAAAAACAAGGCTGGAAGGAAGCCTCTTGCCTTTTTGCATCACAGACCCTCCTCTTTTTTGTTGTTGCAAAAATCCAGTGTCATGCCTCCAGAGCATCTTTGATGCTCTTGAGACATATAGTT
>JACSCI010000749.1:0-11387 GCA_016801065.1 Sceloporus tristichus
AAAGCATAGCACTTGCAAGTGTCCTCCCCAGACTCCAGCATTTTGGGTAACAAAGGGCCTTTGGAACCAAAAATCCAGCTAAGCAAGCTCAGGTTGGAAAATAAAAGTGCCTTTTCTCTAATTGTGTCCTCCTTTCCTTCCTTCCTAAATATTACTCATAATTGCTAAATAAAACCACTTAATACAGGGGTAGGCAACCTGCGGCCCGCGGGCCGGATGCGGCCCGGCAAGCCCTTGGGACCGGCCCCAGCCTGGTCCTGCCGCCGATTGCCGCCGAAGCCTTTTGCCTCTCGCGGGAGGGCGTGGGGCATTCGGCCTAACAGGAGGAGGCGGGCAAGGGGGCAATTGTCTACAGAAGCCTCTAAAACATGCATTTATATTAACATTTTTTAAAAAATCAGCAATTTTTTTTTGTGTGTCCTCCATTTTTTTTAAAAAAATCCCCCATTTGAAAAATTTGTCCTACATTTGTCCCGGTTTATTTATTTAATTATTTTTTTAAAAAAATATTTAATTATTTATTTTTTGGCTTCGCCCCCCCCCCCCCCCCCAGTTGTCTGAGGGACAGTAACCCAGCCCCCGGCTCAAAAAGGTTGCCTACCCCTGACTTAATATGTCTGAAAACAAGGACCTGAGCCGGTTCTCATTCGTTCACTGAAACCAGTTCTGAAAATCTGTCAGAACTGCCTCCCAATCCCCAAGGCCCCTCTCCTGGCCCTTCCCAGGGGACCCTTCCTCTCCGCACAGAGCTAGGCGATCCTGGCTTGGCTCCTGCCTTCCCCTCCTGGCTCCCAGAGGCCTGATCCCCTTCACTTTCTCCCTCTGCTCTCTAACCTTCCTTCCTGCCCATCAGCATCTCATTTTCAGCATCTCTTCCCTGCCTTTCAATTTTTCAGTTTCTGTCTGTCTCTTTATCACAGACACATACCCACAGAGTGTGATGCATAAAAGGGACACTTTGAGGCCCATTTGTTGAGAAAGGCAGGACAATCAATATACAAATAATTCATTGGCAAAGGCAGAGCAAAGGAGCTGGGACCTGGACTCCAATTTTGGTGAGGGTCAAGCGCCAGGGAGCAGCCTTAAAACAGCTTTAAAACATTTATAAGACAAGCATGGACTACTGATGGGGTTTGGAGTTGATCTCAGGGGCAACCCCACATTGTATTGCCTGGGGAGGAGGGGGTGGAATGAAATAATAGTTTGCCCCTCAGCATCCCACAGCATTTCTTTTTGGAAGTGGAGGCCATTTTACCACTGTTGGGCCCTCTCTAAGCCACTGCAGGCCAAAGAGAGGTCTTTCCCCCAAGAAGACTCTCCAGAGCTTTAAAAGGATGGAAGAGGCACCAAAAAAAGTAGGAAACTTGTTCAGGGATGTGCTGAGTACCATTTGGGTGTGAAAAGCATTTACCTCAATGGCTTCTTTCCACAAAATCCTAGAATAGGCAGTTTAGGATGGAGTATTTAGAATCCTTAGAAACTGGAGAGCAATAGTGCCCCACTGAACTACAGATTCAAATATTCTACAGGATGTTGCTATCACAATTAAATTATGCTAGAAAGGGCTCTAGGATTCCAAGTAGACCGCAAGTTGAACATGGGCCACCAGTGTGATGCAGCAGCTACAAAGGCCCATGTGATTCTAGGGTGCATCATTACAAGAATAGTTTCTAGATCAAGAGAAGTAATAGTGCCACTCTATTCTGCATTGGCCAGGCCTCACTTGGAATCATCCTGTGTCCAGTTCTAGGCCCCACAATTCAAAAAGGTGTGTGACAAATTAGATCATGTCCAAAGGAGGGTCACCAAAGTGGTGAAGGGTCTGGAAACCATCAAGCTCTATGAGGAGCAGATTAGAGAGCTTGTTATGTTTATCCTGGAGAAAAGAAGATAAAGTGTGGATATGATATCCATGTTTAAATATTTGAAAGGGTGTCATGTTGTGCAAGGGGCAGGCTTGCTTTCTGCTACTATAGAAAAAAGGAGACACTACAATGGATGCAAGACAAAGGGAAAGAGGTTCCACCTAAACATTAGGAGGAACTTTGTGACAGTAAGAGCTCTTTGACAGTGGAATATATTCCCTTAGAGTTTGGTGGAGTCCTCTTCTTTGGAGGTCTTTAAAGAGAGGCTGGATGGCCATCTCTTGGGGGTGATTTGAATGTGTATTCCTGCAGGGCAGAAGGGGGTTGAACTGGATGGCCCTTGTGGTCTATTCCAACTCTGTGACTCTATAATTCTAGTGGAACCATAGTGACATGATAATATAGTATGAAAGGGCCCTCAGTGTTTATAGAAAGAGCAATGGATTCAAGTTCCTTACCTACAGAAGCCACATTCTCATAACTGTCTATCATTACATAAGTGTACAAAAGTTTCTGTTTCTTCGTCAACAGATTCCATTCATCTTCAGAGAAATATACTGCCACATCTGCAAAGGTCACCTGAAATAGAAAATAGCCTTTATCCAGAAAGTCACTAAGTAAAAGGGGAGGAAAGAACATGGTGCATCCAAATATTATTTCATCACTTCAGAATTCAGTCCAGGAAATAAACTTTAAATTTTGTTAGCAAGCAAAAAGTTACTGCCTTGGAGATCAGTTTGTCTCGAATCCTTTCAATATAATAAACAATGTAATTTAGGCCATGGCTGAGATATTGAGGATGGATTAGGATGCTGACTATCCCAAAATATATAGTACATTTAGCTACAAAAGAACTATGGTGCATTTAGCCATTTCTTGCCAAATTTCAGAGGCAAATTTCATTTTTAAAAAACAGTTCTGGGGAGCACTCTGGACTTGAGGGTCACTGGGCCCACCCCCAATTTAGGTCCAGAGATTGTCTCCCATATCCCCAACATTTAACAGACAGGAATAGCAAGGCACATGTGGACAAGGAACACCAGAAGGAGGTAGAATGGCCAAAGTTGTTGTGAGGAAGATCACACAAGCTAGGAAGGGCATAGCAGTTTGTTTTTACCTCAGCATCCTGGCAAGGGAAGACTCTGGCAACTGATCTCCTCTCCTCTCCCCCCTTTTGAGTTGATGGGGTGCAAACTGCTTGGAAGTCATTTTGCAGGAACCCAAGAGTATTGGGGGGAAGGGGGGAATGTGGGAGGAGGAGAGAGAAACCGGGACATTTTTGAAAGCCCCTGAAAAAGTGGGGTGACACAGGATTAACCAGGACTTTCTTTGCCAAACTGGGACAATATGTTCTCCACTTGCTTTCATGAGTTGGCCCAGTAGTGACACAAATGAAATTAATAGTCAGGATGGCGACTCACCAAAGAGTTGTTGTGCTTTGCCAGCCTCTTTCTCTTGGAGCCCAACTCCCTCTGCTTGGCCGCTCTGTTGGCCATTAGGTGGGAAGGGGGATACTTGTGGCCCTGCACTTGAGTCTCTTCCATCAAAATATGAACCAAAGCTGTGTACAAGGAGGCCGAGATGAAGTTCCTGAGGAAAGAGACTAGGGTTAGGCTTGGTTTGTCAAGATATCCTGCATCACTCAAAGACACAGAGAACAGCATGCTGCTGGTGAGATACACAGGTGACATATGCCTCCTTTGGGCCAATGCAGAGGTGGGCATCCCCTTCCTCCCTCTTCACCAAACAAAGCCCCATGGACCTAGCATAGATTCACTGTATCTCCCCTACACAACAGATACTCCATGTTAAAATGCTTTTGATGTTGCTATGTTGTGCAGCATGTGATGCAACATGTTAACGTATGGCGCCAGATTCTCCACCTTGACTGTAGTCAGTAGCTTGTGAGCTGAAGAAACACCTGTCGCTTTCTCAATGAGCAGAGAGACACTGTAATCTTCTCTCAGATGAGGCTTTTATTCCTATAAGAGTTTCCACTGTGTACAACACTATAGACATCGACACCCTCCACCATCCACACCAGTAACAACCCACTCTGAGGCACACACTGTCTGACTCTTCCTCAGTGACAGTTGTGAATGACAGTTGACAGTTGCATCAACATTCCAATGATGCTCTGTTTAAATGCTGACACATCTAACTGCCACTAGAGCTGTCAATGACTTCCACAACAGCTCCACCTAGTGGCCACATGCATGTCATTTCCTCAGACCTGTTCTCCATGGTCCTGACACTCCATGCCTTTTGAGAGTGGAGGGGGGTCAGGGGATGGGGAACTGGAGAGGACCCTGGCTATGTCCCTGGAGCTAGATGTGAAATGAGCGCATCATCTGCTGAAACCTCCTGACCTCCCCAGTGGCCCTCAGAGGAGAAGGCCTTCCTTTGGCTTCTGGCTAGAGAAACACAGCTGGAGGCTTCTCCAATGCCTCGCACCCAACACTCTCATCAGGCATGGAATGAACATGGAGCATGGCTTCCACAATTCCCATGTTTCATTTTGTATTTATTCTAATTTCACATCTATTTTAAACCTCTCCCTCATTTGATGATAAAGATACCAGTGACAATCTAGGCCAGATTCTTTAGGTTCTTCTTGTGTTTTGATCTCTAGTTTTCCTTGTGATTCTTTCAGGACATCCTTGTATCTCAACCATTTAGTTTTCTGGATACCTTTCCTCCCGAAAAGAGCCTCATGCGGCAAACACCATAAAGGTATTTTTGGACATATTCTACACTTGTTTTTCCCCAGATCTTCAATAGAGCTTTTCTTACGAAATGATTTGAGCTTTCTTTATGAACTTTCTTTTTACCGTAAATTAGGTATCCATGCCACCCAAATCTTAAATGTTCACCTTCCAGACATAACTGTTCATTCTCTAACATAAACCATTCTCTAATACAAACTAAACAACAAGCAGCACAATAAAGATTTATGTTTGGTAAATCCAGCCCTCCTCTACTTTTGTCATCAGAAAGTATTTTCGTTTTTATCCTGGCTCTTTTTTTATTCCAAATACATTTTGAGATTTCCTTTTGCCATAGATTCAATGGTTTTTCATTCAGGATGAAGGGTATCGCTTGAAACAGAAACAGTATTTCAGGAAGGAAACTCATTTGGATCAGTGATATTTTTCCTAATAGCGATAAGTGTAATTCCCCCCATTTTTATAGGTCTTTTCTGATTTCCTTCCATGTGTCTCATAGTTATTGTGAAATGGATATGAGTTTTTATTTCTTAAATTGATTCCTAGATATTTAACTTTCTTTCCCACTTTAAATCCACTAATTTCTTCCAGGATTTCTTATTCCTTTTCCCCATATTTTTTGTTATTAATGTTGTCTTGTCTCTGTTTACTTTTAGTCCTCAATCATATTTGAATTCCACTATTACATCCATCAATTCCCTTGTGCTCTTTTCTGGGTTCTCCAGGGAATACAAATGTCATCTGAGAAGACTCTCATTTTAAGCTCAGTTGTTTTTAATTTTTATTCCATTGATCTTATTTTCTAATCTTATCCTATTATTCAGTGCTTCAAGGATCAGAATGAACAAAAGGGGTGAAAGTGGGAAAGCTTCCCATTTACCTTTAGAAATCTCAAATTCTTCTGTTTCTTTATAGTTAACAATTAGTTTGGCTCTTTGATCTTTATACAATGCCTTTATCCATCTTAAATAAGAAGCTCCTATTTCGATTTTTCAAGTGTCGCAAATAACATATCCCACCCTATGTTATCAAAGGCCTTTTCTAAATCGACAAAGATCAGTGCAAGGTTTTTTCATTCTGCCTTTCAAAATATTCAATTATATTTAATATGTTTCGTATGTTATCACTGAGTTGTCTGTGAGGGAAAAATTCCAATTGGTCCTTTTGAATCCAGTCTTTAAGAACTTTTTTGAGTCTCTTGGCCAAAATCCTAGAAAATAATTTACAATCCATATTTAATACGGAAATTAGCCTATAGCTCTTTACCTCACTTGCACCTCTACCTTCTTTTAAGAGCAAAGTTATATTAGCTTGTTTCCATGTTTCAGGATAATGTTTTTCTTTGATAGCATTTATCGTTAATTTGAGTGGTGTTAAAAATTGATCCTCAAATACTTTATAACAACTGGCGGTGAAGCCATCATTCCTGGTGTTTCCCCCTTTTTAACTTTTTATTATTACTTCCATGATTTCTGCTATTATGATTGGTCCATTTAATACATTTCTGGGTTGGTCTGAAAGTGGCATAAAGTTAGCTTTTCCCAAAAACTCCTCTATTTTGGCTCAAGACGTTTGAGATCCTTTATACAGTTAAGCATTGAATTCCTGGAAGGTCTTAATTTTATTTTGGCCAGATCTTAATGTCGAATCTTTTTTTATTTCCATAATGATATTTCGTTCTTTTAACTTCCTTATTTTATTGGCAAGCCATCTTCCTGGCTTGTTAGTTTGTTCAAAACTCCTTTGTTTTAGATATCTAAGTTTGTTCTGGATTTCCATTGCTTCTTCTGTATAGTTTTATGAGGGAAGATTGCATCCTGGATTATGCTCATTTTTGGGAGGGAAGGCAATGGGGAAAAGGTCAGTGCCAATGGCCATGGAGGGCAGAAGGTGACGTCTAGGAAACTCTTCTGAGTCTCAGCCATTCTAGGAATGACATAGTAGCTCCTGGTAGTAAATAGTCCAGGGGGCTGAGGGGGTCTCCTTCCCCAAAGGGGGAGGCAAGGACCAGCTAGGGCCCAAAGAGAGGGTCTCTTTCCCCACCTCTCTCTCCCAGCCCCCAAAGCACAGCCTCCCCACTGGCCCTGAGTCCCTACCTCCCCTTCCTCAGACCCCCTTCCTTCCTTCGCCCCAAAATGGAGGGCCAGACTCACCAGAGGCACAAAGGGACACACTGCCTTGCTTTTGGCCCAAGGAGCCTGGCCTTCTTCTGATTCTGGAGCCTCAGGAGAGAAAGAGAGGCCTCTGTTCAACTGAGGCCTCAGAGAAGGTTCCAGAACGTTATTCCCCACAGTCACAAGCAGCACAAAATGGCTGCTGGAAGACAAAACAGCCGCCTCTACATCTGCACTTGTTAGCTGTCAACTTGAGTTATTCAGGGAACCCAAAATGAAGGATCAAAGGGCCCCAAAGTTGGAAGGGACCCCAAACAGGATTGTCCAAACAGGACAACACAGAAAAGTTTTCGTGATCGCACCCGACAGCTGTGAGAACACAAAAGTCACCAAACAGGATTTCCAAAACTTAACAACACCTAAACATTTCCCTGATCCTATTGAAAGGAGGAACGTGATCCCCTCCTTAATTACAATCAATAGTGAAAGATATTACTATTAATATTAACAGTGCCCATCATCCACAACCCAGCTCAGGTCTTGACCGCTCAGGGAGGCCAGTCCAGCTGCAGGACTGGGACCACTTTAACTGCCCTGGCTCAGTGCTAGGGAATTCTGGGAAATGTAGCTTTGTGAGACATTGAGCCTTTTCTGTCAGAGAGCTCTGCTGCCACAATAAACTCCATTTCCCAGGATTCCCTAGCACTGGGCCAGGGCAGTTACAGTGCTCTCAAACTGGACTATTGCTGCCATGTGTTTTGGACCTTTCTTGGCCGCAAACTGTCCATAGCCTGCAATGCATCTCCTAATTCTGTTGGCAGTCCCTCCCTCCCAACACTTTCTCATTTCCCCCCAAAACCAGCGCAAATCTGGCAGATGGAAAGAGGTTTTAAAGCAGCATTTAAATCTGCCTTATTTGTTTTTAAAAGACTAAATGTCCCAAATGCTATTATCAGTTTTGTAGCTATTATTACAGAAAGACGTAGAGTCCAAACTTCTCAAGTACCTTTATTTTCTGGAGTGAGATGTGCTTTTCCAACTGACTCACTGTGATGATCTCCGGTGGTCCAAGCAGCCAAACTGCGGCCCTGTTATAATCATCATCATCATCATCATCATCATCATCATCATCATCATAATTTTATACCCCTTTCTTCAGCCAAAAAGCTATCGGAGTGGCTTTCAAATTGTTAATTAGATATTTAGACATTATGGCTCTTAGCCCATCAGACCCTTAACTTCCTTAAATCACGTTGCCATCATCCAGTGAATTATAAAAGGACTTCCCTTAACCTACACTGGGACCAGTTAAGGAACCTTATTTCTCCTTATTTAATGATCTTCCCAAGCATCAACCGAGCCAAAACACGTGTAAAAGGAGTGTTGAGTAGTAGATACTCCAAGGAGATATTTACTATAAATAACAAAATATAACTAAAATATAAGTCATACAAGATATTAAGAATCTTGCAAGTACAATATTTGTAAGTATATAATATTCAATTCATACAAGCTATTAAAATAATAAATAAACCTAAGTGTCCAATTCTGAGACTAACTTCCAAGATCCGCTCTTTAACTCTCTCTCTCTCGATCTCCAACCGACACAATTCCCCCAACTGTCTCTTGGTCTCTCAGGCCTTATATCTCCTTCTCACGGAAGCTTCCAGAAGAACCTTCATCTTGCTCTCTGATTGGTCAAAAGAGCCTTCCGTAGCAGTGATGTCATTCTGTGTGGGATGTGGGAAAGACTGGGCTTCCAGCCAATGGCAGCCCTCAGAGTGTCCTCAGGAGGACTTCCTCTGTTGCTAAAAGAGCATTGAACCCATGGCTTTGAGACAGAGTTGGTCCCCCATTTTGATGCAGTGAGGCTCCTGGTGAAGGCAGCTGGTTTTGGAGGCATCATTAAAGAAGTCATTCCTAATGATTCAATATGTGGTCTTCCTATTTTCATTGTCAATTATGGGAAGAGGGCCCTCTAGTGTTCTCTGCCTTTTGTGGTAACACAACTTGATCACCATAATAAAAATTTTATGATTGGGAGAGGCTGCCATAGACTTATATCAGTTTAGTGAAGCAGATTGTCAGGACCAACATGGAAAAATTTTCATGTGCTAAAAATGTCTCCCATCACACAAGAAATCTAGAAGACCAGGAACAAAGATTGCAGTCTTGTCTTTTCCCTCTCACCCCTTTCTTGAAGATCCAGGGAGCTAAGGAAAAGAGGATATTCCAATATGTCCCATTCTTATGATATCCTGAAGGGATCAAATCATATTTGTGATTCACCCTGTGCTTCCCTCCTTAATCACTCTCTGGATGAGGGCTATTTTATATTGCAGATCACCTTTGGAGATGCCGCAGTGTTCTTCACAGAAGAAGAAAGGCCATTCTTGAGTCCGAAGCAGAAATTTCTATACAGGATTTGGAAACCATGAAGCCCTATGAGGAAGGACTTAGGGAACTAGGGATGTTTAGCCTGGAGAAGAGAAGGTTAAGAGAAAGTTATGATAGTCCTGTTTAAATATTTGAAGGAATGCCATATTGAGAAGGGAGCAAGCTTCTTTTCTGCTGCTCCAGGGACTATGGATGCAAAGTGCAGGAAAAGAGATTCCACCTCAATATTAGGAGGAACCTCCTGACAGTAAGGTCTGTTCAACAATGGAACAAACTCCCTCTGAGATTTTGGTGGAGTCCCCTTCCTTGGAGGTCTTTAAGCAGAGGTTAGATGGCCATCTGTCAGGGATGCTTTGATTGGGAGTTCCTGCATGGCAGAATGGGGTTGGACTGGATGGCCCTTGTGGTCTCTTCCAACTCTATGAGTTGTAATTCATTTTGTTTGCATCTACACTGCAGAAATAGTCCACCTTTAACTGCCATGGCTCTCAGTGATATGGAATTCTGGGATTTGTAGTTGTGTGACTGTACAGAGGCATTCCAGGGGGAAAAGTCACTGTGTGCTTAATAGACTATAGCAGTGTTTCTTAAACTTGTTCCCAGGATTACAGCTCCTCCGTTTACTGACCAGTAAAGTCCAAACCACTTGGAAGACCAGAGTTTGTGAAACAGTGGTCACTACAGCAAAGCCTTAGACTGCATAGATCATGAAAGGCTATGGAAAGCCCTTAAAGCCATGGGAGTGCCAAGACCTCTGATAGTCCTGATGGGGAATCTGTACTCAGGACAAGAGGCTTCTGTCAGAACAGAACATGGAGAAACAGAATAGCTCTCAATTGGCAAAAGGCTGCATCTTATCACCCCAAGTGTTCAGTTTACATGCAGAACATAAATGAAGAGCTGGTTTGAAAAGGAGGAGGGAAGATAAGAGGAAGGAACATCAGCAATCTTAAGATACATGGACGATACAATACTACTATCGGAAAACACCACGGACTTGGAACAATTGCTAAGGAAGGTCAAGGAAGAAATGGCAAAGGCAGGCTTGTTACTGAACATAAAGAAAACAAAAATAATGTCTAGGGAAGATCTACATAAATCCAACCTAAATAATGAGGAAGTTAAAAGGTTTCTTGTATCTTGGAGCCAACATTGATCAGAATGGGAAACTGCAGTTAAGAATCGAAACAAGACTACGAATGGGAAGAGTAGCCATGAAGGGACTGGAAAGGTCCTAAAGGCTAAAGATATACAACTGAGCACTAATGTCCAGTCCATTGTATCCCCTGTTGCCATGTACAGCTGTGAGAGCTGGGCAGTAATGGAAGTGGATGAGAAGAACATCAATTCATTTGAGATCTGGTTCTGGAGAAGAGGCTGAGGATACCGCAGACAGTCAAAAAGACAAACAAATGGGTCCAAGAACAGACCAATCCTGAAATCTCCCCAGAAGCCAAAATGACTAAACTGAGTCTGTTGTATTTTGGCCACATCATGAGGAGGCATGAATAATTAAAAAGGAGAGTAATGCTAGGAAAGGAAGAAGGGAGTAGAAAGAGAGGAAGGTCGCATGCCAAATGGCTAGACATAATTCGGGAGGTTATGGGGCTGAATCAAGAGAACCTGAGCAGAGCAATAGAGGATAGAGGGGTTTGGAGGTGGCTCATCCACAGCGTTGCTGTGAGTCGAAGGCAGCTAATAACAACAAAGCAAGTAAAGACTTAAAGGTTTTATTTCAGCATCAGCTTCTGTGGGTTGTGATTCATTTCAGCTGCATCTGCACTGCAGAAATCATCTCATCAGACACCACTTTAACTGCTCTGGCTCAGTGCTATGGGATTCTGGGAATTATAGTTTTGTGAGTTTTGTGTTAGCCTTCGCTGTCAGAGAGCTCTGGTGTCACAACAAACTACACTTCCCAGGATTCCATAGCACTGAGCCATGGTAGTCGAAGTGGTGCCAAACTGGATTATCTCTGCAGTGCAGACACAGCCTTTCTCAGATGCTTGGAGTACAGTATTGTAAGATCATATGCACACACACACACGCATATAGACATATACATACCCATGCACACAGAATTAAATGATTGTGGATTGAGATCAGAATGAACAAACAATGGAGGCAATAGCTATTATAATACTATTATAGGTGATATATAAGAGCTCCCTTAATTGTCCTAATCCTAAATGGGTCTTTCAAAGTCGGGTTTGCCCTCTCTCTTCCTCTCTGATGCTGGTTTTAAATTAAACATGTTGAATTTGTAAGATGCCTGAGTGGCTGCT
>JACSCI010000750.1:0-26139 GCA_016801065.1 Sceloporus tristichus
AAAAGCTCAATGGTTATAGTAGCAGGGCTCTGTAAACCATTCAGAGGAGGGGAGGGGAGAAAACATAGATTGCATGAAATCCAGTACTCATGAGTCTGCCCCTTTCTCCTCAGTTCCCTCCTTCTCAGGTGGCTGTCATTTTTTCACCCATTTGTGTCAGTGATGTGAACCTGGATCAAAATTGGTTTAACAGTCATAGTTTTTTCTCAAGGACTTATAGGAAAATGAAGAGTGATGTCACTAGGATTGGTGTCACCTTGTATGGGTTGGCGGAGGATTGCCCCCCTGCTTGCCCACTTCGCCAGATGCTGAAAACGACTGGATGAGGCAGTGGAGTGCCCTTCGTGACCTTCCCTCCTGCTGCTCGGCCCACCCAGACCTGAGGGAAGGCAAGGCAATGCTCTGCAATGGTGGCATCCTCACCCCTTCTGCAGAGGTGCCCTGGAAGGTGGCAGGGATGGGCATGGGGGTACCTAGGTTGAGATGGAAAATACCTCTGAGCTGTCACCTGGTGTGGTCCACCTTTCCACACATCCCCAGTAACACTCCTGACAATGGACAATCTAAGGTATCTTTCTGCCTGAGCCAGAATAACAAATGGCAATCTTGAAAGTAGCCAAGTTATTTTGGTACAAAGCAGGCAGAAAATCCTACAAACACCTCTCCCCTGTTCTTGGCAGTACAAATACAATACTGGCAAAATG
This sequence comes from Sceloporus tristichus, assembly GCA_016801065.1. Classification (NCBI taxonomy): domain Eukaryota; kingdom Metazoa; phylum Chordata; class Lepidosauria; order Squamata; family Phrynosomatidae; genus Sceloporus; species Sceloporus tristichus. The sequence continues at coordinate 705 of JACSCI010000750.1, forward strand.
AAGAACAATTTGTTACCCTTTCTTTTCACTCAAAATCTGCTCCCTGAAGTGACTGAACAATGGTAGGCTGCACCTGCCCATTGCCTTGTGAGACTATGCTAGGAATCTTTGTGGCAGTCATCCCCCAAGTGTCGGCAGCTATTGCACCACCTCTTCCATTGGTGCAAACTGGTCAACATCCCATGCCTGTTTTGTAACCTGTAATCTGTGAGAACACTATACTAGCTGTTCATTAAGTGGACCTTCTTCTACTCATTGCCCATTATCTGGTATATCACATGGTAGGTGTATAATTTCCTACCATATGAGGAGGAAAAATTGAGGATAAACCAGGATGGATGTCTAAAACATTTTCAACTGAGCTAAGATTTAAAAGTAACATGTACAAGAAATGGAAAAAAGTAGGAAATCATCAAAGAAGAATTCAAACAAATAGTCAGCTTGTGTAGGGAGAAAGTCAGAAAAGCTAAACACAAAATGAGCTCAAACTTGCTAGAGTAGTTAAAAACAATAAAAAAGGGTGGGTTTTTTTTGGCTATGTCAGTAGCAAAAGGAAGAGCTAGGAAATAGTAGGGCCACTGTGTTGAGAAGATGGCAAAATGCTAACAGGGAACAGAGAAAAGGTAAAGCAGGGGTAGGCAGCCTTTTTGAGCCGGGGGCCGGATTGCTGTCCCTCAGACAACTGGGGGGCCGAAGCCAAAAAATAAATAAATAATTTTTTTAAAAAAAAATTAAATATATAAATAAACCAGGACAAATGTAGGACAAAATTTTCAAATGGAAGACACTTTTTTTAAAAAATGGAGGACACATGAAAAAATTTGCTGATTTTTAAAAAAATGTTAATATAAATGCATGTTTCTGAGGCTTCTATAGACAATTGCCCCCCAAAGGCCCCGGCGGCAATCGGCGGCAGGACCGGGCTGGGGCCGGTCCCAAGGCCTTGCCGGGCCACATCCGGCCCGCGGGCCGCAGGTTGCCTACCCCCCTGAGGTAGAGCTACTCAATGCCTTTTTTGCCTCAGTCTCTGAAAAGGAGAAGTGTGCTCAACCTGGGGAAAATGCAACACAGAATAGGTGTAGACGTAGTACAGGAATAGATGGCTATTCTAAATGAATTCAAGCCTTTGGGGTCAGATTAATTACATCTAATGGCATTAAAAGAACAGGCAGAAGTAATTTCAGAACCACTGTCAATAATCATTGAGAATTCCTGGAGAACAGGAGAGGTCCAGCAGATTGGAGGATGGCAAATTTTCAAAAAAGGGGGAAAAAAGAGGACCCAAATAATTATCACTTGGTCAGCCTGACAATGATACTAGGAAAGATTCATTAGACAGATAGTCTGTAAGCCCTTAGAAAGGAATGACATGATCACTAAAAATTAGCATAGGTTTCTCAAAAACAAGTCACAGGAGACTACTCTGATCTCTTTTTTTGATAGAGTCACAAGTTTGGTAGATGATGGGAAGCTGTGGATGTAGCATATCTTGATTTCAGTAAGGCCTTTGATAAGGTTCTCCATGATATTCTTACAAACAAGCTAGTAAAATGTGAGTTAAACAATGTGATTTATAATTATTTGACCAACTGAATCCAAAGGGTGCTCAACAATGGCTCCTCCTCAACCTAGAGAGAAATGACTAGCAGGGTGTCAAAGGGTTTTGTCCTGGGCCCAGTACTATTCAACATATGTATTTATCAGTGACTTGGATAATGGAATAGAGGGTATGCATATCAAAATTGCAGATGGCACTAAATTGGGAGGGGTTACTAACACCCCAGCAGACAGGATCAGAATTCAAAATACAGTGCGCCCTTGCTTTACGTGAGGGATCCGTTCCGGACTCCCCTACGTAAAGCAAATACCGCCTATGCTCGAGCCCCATTTAAATGAATGGGGCTTGTGCAAGCGGTGGCACGCGCGGGCCACTGGTGCACGCCCCATTAGAACCTATGGGACACGCCAACCCTTTCTTCCTGTGTATGCTGAAAGCTGTATAAAGCATGCCCAGGTATGATGTGGGCGCACTGTAACAGATTAAAAAGCTGGGCCAAAACTTAACAAAATGATTTCAGCAGGGAGAAATATAGGATACTACCTTGGGCAGTAAAACCAAAATGCACAGATATAGGATGGGTGACATCTGACTTGACAACTATACATGAGAAAGGGATCTGAAAGTCTTAATAGAACACAAGTTGAACATGAACCAATAGCATGATGCAGCAGCTAAGAAAGCCAATGCAATTCTAATCAGCATCAATAGGAGGATAGTGTTTAGACTGAGGGCTGTAATAGTACCACACTATTCTGCTTTAGTCAGACTTCACCTGGAATATTGTGTCCAGTTCTGGGCACCACAATTCAGGAAGGATGTGAACAAGCTGGAGAGTGAAATGGTAAAAGGTATGGACACTATGCCCTATGATTAAACAAGCCAGGCAGTGCAGTCCCATTGGGATGTACACTGTAACATATCTCTTTATATGTATTTTTATATCTTTAACACTGTTCTGATGAATATATTCAACAGTAAATAAATTCATGGAACTCAAATATCTGAAAATGAAACGTATCAGCCTCCCCTTTCATTTTGCCAAGACAAGCTAGTACATTATGTGTAATGGCAAGGACAGAGGCTAATCCACTAAGGACGGGACTGTATGAATTGACTCTTTGTGAAGGCCATCAATACTGCAATTCTTTACAGGAGCTAGAATTTAAAAGAAAAATTAAACCCCGTTTAAAACCCAGAATTTTCTGACACTTTCACACACATATACATTTAATTCCTTTTCTTCATACTCATCCTTTGGTCTTTAATTTTCAGTGCAGCTTTGTGGCATTTCAGATGATACTTAAATTCTATTTCATTTTTTTTAATATGAAGGAAAAAAATTTTTTTCTTCACTGGTTTATCAAGGCTGTTAAACAAATTATTTTTCCTCATCTTATCCCTTACCTTATGAAGCACAAGATACTATCAGCTGGTCTGAGTTTTTTTCTGCTACATCTATTTAGCACCTGGCTCCAGGTTTTGCTCTCATAACTAGCTGAGAGAGAAATATTTAATTAGAATAGCTTGCTGGGAAAGGGCAGATAAGACACTTACCTTATTTTCTTGCTTCTTTTTTTCACTTCCTTGGTAGTTGTGTCTCTTCTAATGCTCAAGCAAGCAGAGATTTGGGCAAAAGGGAGATGTGGGAAGGGAGGGCTAAGAGGATGTGGAGAAATGCTCTTTTGTTTGTCTTAACTCTCAGTGGTAGACTGTCTCCTCTGTCTAGCCAGGGGCTAAGGAGAGGAACTGCAAGAAAATATCTTGTAGGTTAACATCCTGAGCTAAGGAGAGTGATGGAGAATTCCTTTCTCAGCAGAAAATGAGCACTTTACATAATTTCATGCAAAATCAAGAGGAAAACTATGTACAACGTGACAGCAGCCTTGAATCCCATTTTGGGAGATAGGGGTTATACAAATCCAATAAATAAATAAAAATAAATGAAGCTGTGTATATATGGGTGGTAACTACAGAACACTAGTAGTACTCTTGAACAGATAGATCAAGCTTGTGCAGCAAATTTCCACCCAGAAAATGTGCACCAGGAGCAAGAATTTCCTCCAGAAGTTGCTGCAGACCCAAATATTCCTCAACATTGGTCTTGGGATTCTAGGAACTATAATGTTCTTAGATGTTGTTGGACTGCAAACCCAAATATCCCTCAAAATTGGCCTCTGGACTAAGAATTTTGGCCCAACAACACAGAAATGTCCCTGTGAATGACACAGGGTCTTTTCCCAGTCCTGATTACTAGCCAACTTGAATCACATTTTGGGAGAAAGGGGGGGTATAAATCCAATAAAAAATAAAATAAATAATAGTTGTTGGCAGCCTATCACATTCCAGGGGTTGTACTACAACTCCCATTAACTCTAACTATTGGCTATCTGGCCAGGAAAGAGAAGACTGCCATTATGTCATCACTATGAACTAGCACCCATGGACAATTTTTTAATGAGGAATCAATGGGGAAACAATCCAAAGTGTCCTCCATTGCTATACTGGAAGGGATCATGTTTGCTATCTCATAAACCCTCTTGTACAACTAGTTTGATTATCTGTTGCATTGTGTTGCATGCCATCTAGCTGCAGTATTCAAAAATTTATGGCAGTGCTTGAGAAAATCTTCTTTAAAATTACCATGAAGAGGTTCCATAGTATTCAATCGGCCTGGTCTTCACGCAGTATGAGAAACACATGCTAGGTTCATTAATATTTTTGTTAAATACATGACTTTGTTAAATATATAACTTGGAAAAAACTATTTAAAACTATAGCTCCTCAAATCCCCCTGGCTTTGCTGGTTGGGTAATTCTGGGAGTTGTAATTCACAAAAGTAAATGTTACAGGCTCTTGAGTGCATATTGCATTATTGTGCAAGTGCCTAAGCCTTGCTTCCTGTCAAGTGAAAACACTACCAAGCACAGATATTAGCGGTGCTTGCTTAGGGATTCTGAGAGCTGTAACACAATCAGTAACTTTTCTAAGCTTTGATCTGAGAGCAATGCCTTGCATTATACTGTACTGCATTAAGATAAGAACCCCTGCATCATGTAGGAGTGTCAAAAATGAACATATCTCCAAATAACCTGAGGGGAGGGTTAAAGATCATCTTTATTTTTATTTGCACCAATTTATATCCCATTTTATAAAAAATCATATTTATTTTTACATATTTATTTCATTTACATATTTAATATTAATTATTATTATTATTATTAATCTTTATTTATGAAGCGCTGTAAATTTACACAGCGCTGTACATGCAATCTTTTTAGTTAGACGGTTCCCTGCCCTCAGGCTTACAATCTAAAAAGACATGACACAGAAGGAGAAGAAGGGAGTGGTGGAGGGAAAGGGTCAGAGGTCCAGCAGTTCCTCTCTACCTCCGAGGCCTGGACCAAGGCAGATGGACTGGAGGGAGGGCTTGGCTCCAAAATGGAAGGTTAATCATTATCCAGGGAAAATACATACTCACAAGTAGGATAATACATATACAGTACATAGCAATACAGGAAATGGATCGATAAACAGCCAACAACAGAACATCAGATAGTAAGCGACAATTATGCAATGCCTGGGAAGGCTTCTCTGAATAGGATGGTTTTCAGCTCCGTTTTGAAGCTGGTTAAAGAAGTGATGGCTCTTGCTTGTGGAGGAAGAAGGTTCCAGGAGTGAGGGGCAGCAAGTGAAAAGGGGCGAATCCGGGATGGGGCAGAGGAAATCCTGGGCTGGGACAGGAACCCTTGACTACCAGAACGGAGGGCCCTGGTGGGAAGGTGAGGAGAAAGAAGGTCTGATAAGTAAGGAGGGGCCAGTCCATGGAGGGCTTTGAATGTCGACAGCAGGAGCTTATACTGAATGCGGAAAGGGAGAGGGAGCCAGTGAAGGGAAGCCAACACAGGAGAGATGTGGTCAGAGCGGTGGGTGGAAGTGATAATGCGTGCAGCTGAATGCTGGACAGAGATTAAAGGACGGAGGTGAGAAAAAGGAAGCCCAGCCAGGAGGACATTACAGTAATCAAGTCGTGAGACCACTAGGGCATGGACCAGGATCTTGGCAGTAGAGGCGGAGAGATATGGTCGGATTTTGGCAATATTGTACAAAAAGAATCTACAAGCCTTGGCTGTGGTCTGGATCTGAGGGATACACGACAGAGAAGAGTCAAAGATAAAGCCAAGACTGCGGGCTTGCTGGACTGGTTGAATGGAAATGTTGTCCACAGAGACAGAAAAGGAGTGTTGAAGGTTGGGCTTAGGAGGAAAGACAAGAAGCTCCGTCTTGGACATGTTGAGCTTCAACCGCCGATGGCGCATCCACTGCGAGACAGCTGTAAGGCAAGACGAGACTTGCTGTTCAAGCCTTGGAGAAAGGTCAGGGGCAGAAAGATACAGCTGGGTGTCATCGGCATACAGATGGTAGGAAAAACCAAAAGAGCTGATGAGTTTTCCTAAGGACAGTGTGTAGAGAGAAAACAGAAGGGGACCCAGAACAGAGCCCTGGGGAACTCCAACAGATAAGGGAACAGGAGAAGAAGTCTGACCCCCTGCAACTACTGCAAAAGATCTGCCAGACAAGTAAGATCTAAACCAGTCGAGAACAGAGTCTGAGAACCCAAGGTCAGAGAGTATGTCAATTAGGAGACAGTGATCAACAGTGTCAAAGGCTGCAGACAAATCGAGAAGAATGAGAACAGAGTAAAGGCCGTTAGCCTTGGCCTGTAAAAGGTCATTCGAGATCTTAGTGAGAGCTGTCTCTGTAGAATGCCTTGGGCGGAAACCAGACTGAAAGGGATCGAGAATGGAGTTGGCTTCAAGAAACTCAAGACAGCGCGAATAGACAACCCGTTCCAAAACCTTAGAAAGAAAGGGGAGAAGAGAAATCGGACGATAGCTAGACAAAGAGGAGGGGTCAAGAGAAGGTTTTTTCAGAATTGGGGAAATGAGAGCATGTTTGAAGTCCGACGGGAAGGAGCCTGTAGAGAGAGAGAGATTGAAGATATGGAGGAGCGAGGGCAGAAAGGAGGGAGCTATAGAGATTAGAAGACGAGTAGGAATAGGATCAAGAGGACAGGTTGCAGGTTTGGAAGAATTCAGAAGTGTAGAGAGTTCATCCAAAGAGGCAGGAGGAAAGACAGAAAATTTGTTAGGCGAAGGCGATAGAAGATTAAGAGCAGAAGAAGACTCAGGAGGGACTATCTCAGAGCGAATAGTGGTAATCTTAGAGATGAAATAGTTAGCAAAGTAATATTTAAGTATTAAATATTACGTATTAATATATTTTGTATTTGATATTAATACTTAATTTATTTTAGGTATTTTATTTTGTAAAAATAAAAGTGGTAGGGAACATAAAAATTACAATATAAAATACAAATAAATCACTACTGGAGCAGGAACAGGGTAAGAGATGGCGTTATCTGTTGGGCAAATCCTGTGAGGAAAAAAATGAGTTTTATTGAACTGTCTCAACCCATACTTGCAGGTGTTTGCCCAGTATTTATAGGGATCTCATCAAATTTCATTGGGCAGGTGCTGCAAAGCTACAATTCTCAGATGGGAGTTGGCAGGGGGACCAGAAGGTGAACCAGGGATCATGTGCAAGAGAGAGACCCAGTCATTTTGGCTAATGGACATCGGTTTCCTCAAAGTCATGTAGCACTTCAAGCTAGATACATCATTTTGGTGCCTGAGGTAGAGAGATTTCATGAATATCTTTTTCCTTTCAGTAAAAATACAAATGTAATAAATAACTAACAATATGCTATTTTTACATGGCATCCAAAATCTCCCATCTTACCTAATGGTAAGCCCAGCCCTGTGTTGTCCCACTGAAAGTGCCACTTAGGCTGCATCTGTACTGCAAAATTAATGTAGTTTGATGCCGCTTTAACTGCCATGGCTCAGTGCTTTGGAATTCTGGGATTTGTAGTTTTGTGAAATATTTAGCTGTCTCTGGCACAGAGAAATCCCAGAATGCCATGGGCATAGCAGTTAAAGTGATGTCAAACTGCATTAATTCTTCAGTGTAGTAACAGCCCTAGGAGGATTGCAGTGGACAGACAGGGCTGTAATGGAGCAAGTCATTCTCCTAGGTAACTTTCTTGTTTCATCCCCAGAATATCCAATAGCACCCCAAAAGCCTTTAAGGCCTAGACATGGCATTCATCCAAACAAGAAACGGCCATCCATTTCATAATTGTGAAAATGATTGCTGCAAGGCACCATATTTTCAGAATTTTCTTTCCGGTCCAGCAGTGATGTGATATTATCCTGGCAGCTACAGAAATGGTTTGAAAGTTGAAGTGCTTTCAATCTTTTATCACCATTCATCATCACAGGTGTGGAGATTTCATGATTTCACACCATCTCTTGGAAATCAAGCCGTGAAGGTGCCTGTGAGTGCAAATGAGAATGCTGTTATAGACTTACAACAATCAGCAATGTAATGAAACCAGGGTTCATGGGGTTAAAAGGCTTTTGATTAGGAGGGACAATGCCACCCCCTTCAGAGTTCCCTCTTAAACATAACCACAAGCCTCACAGAAGCAGAGGACATTTTCCTAACAACAATATACTGTTGTGAGACAGCATAATGCAAAAGTATAATGGAGTGGTTTGGAATTGAATGAGCAATTAAGACCCATTGGATTTCCCAGTTCCTGGTGGGGATGAAAAATGTTGTGAATGGTCAATCCTGCTGGTCTCCCATCCAAGTACTAATCAGGATTGGCCCTGCTTAGCTTGTGCCTTTAGGGTATTTAGTACTACTTCAAAATTCACCACTATACCACTGTACATTGTGCAGCTTCTTTTCTGGCCATGGTTATAACAACCAGGGACATAGCCAAGGGGGGGGGTCTTGGGGTCCGGACCCCCCCTTCCATTAGAAAAATGAATGGTGCGTGCTGCTCTGCCGCCGCGCCCAAACCCCATTATAACGGTGGCACTTAGTCTGGACCCCCCCTTCTTAAAATCCTGGCTACATCCCTGTAACAACAATGAGTTTTATTGATTAGTCAACTGACCATATCAACAGTAACATACAATATATCAAGATACATACAAAGACAAAACTGAGTCACTCCTTGAACTCATAAAAATTAACTAGGAAGTTAAACACCTAAAAATCAAATAAAACAAGCATAACATTAAATAAGAACAGATCTAATAAAATAGTGTACAGGGTAAAATACATACTGAATACAACATATAAAATACATACTAAAACAGATTAAAATGGGGACCATGGTTATAGTGTACAATATCGAGGAGAAGATAAACAATGAGGAAATCGACTCAACAACATTTCTAATATAAATTTCTAGATGATATGTAATAACAATAACTTTCAGAAAGAACTATCGGGGGCTAAAATTTTCGACTAAAAGAAATGAGATGATGACATACCTCCATCCAGGCACTGTTATAAAAAAGAAATTTCATAATCTTATATGAGTTTTGGGGTTTTCTGGTTGAAGCAAAAGGTTGTTTTCTCATAAATATACTTCTGCAAGCTATAAAATTAGTAAGAAATGGCAAGTAAAGTTTGGGAAAAATATGAAAGTAAGCCTTGACTTATACATTTCAATACACCAGGCCACCATCTGTTTCAAATTTGATGACATTAAAGTCTTGAAGCAGTCTATGATATGTGGTTTTGCTATTTCAGAAGATTTGTCTGCATTCTTTTTTATATGTCATGACTAATATGAAAAAAGTATAAAAGATACCATATCATGGCAAAGGAGCTATGGAATTTAGACTATAGCCATTTTTCATATTGGCATAATGGCCACAATTTTCCCAAGATGGTGATAATTTTGCCAGTGGGATTGACTGGAAGTTCTGGCATGTTCTTCAGGAGGTCAAGCAGTAATTGTACAACAAATTTTGAATTTCCTGAGGGTCGGATCCTAATGTTCCTGTCGTGGCAGTTAGCAATTTGTCAATGTTGGTTCATACTTTTTCAAAAAATGTGGGTGGAAATGGGGATGGACTTGATTACAGATAACTGGCTAAGATGCCTTGCTCAGGGTATGGAAGGCCTTTAGCAATAAAGCTATAAATAGAAAATATATTGGAAGTGAGAATATAACTTTACCATAAGGCAGGGTTGGTGAACTTCAGGCCCTGCGCCAAACCTCCTGGAATCTCTGTCCATCTCTCTGGGCTTCTTTAGATGGCCACACCTCCTTCCTGATGATACTTTCATTTGCTGGATTCCCAGCTTTTGTACAGCTTTTTCTTCTGAAACTTGAAACACGTCTCCTAAAGCTTAGTTACTGACAGCGACACTTTTAAACATATCTCATGCCAGCCTTTTGCCTTGCCCACCACAGGAATGCAACCTGAGAACTTTTCTGGAATTAAAATTGGCTCTCAGACTGAAAGAGTTTCATTTCATCATCTTCCTTATTTAAATGGCAACCGCACAGTACATGATAGTGGAAAACTAGAAGTCTTAACTGAGACCTCATCATGTCTGTTAGAGGTACAATTCAGACTGCAATATTACTTTGACCAAAGAGCTGATCACACCGTGGTGAGGGCATTGTCAGCGAACAGGGTTTCTTTCTTACCTACTACATGATCCTGCTAGAAAATGATTCAGTAAGACTCACCATGTGAAAGTCCTAGCACAATTGCGTAGAAGTCTATGGAAAGCAATGTATGATACATCTTCCACTGAAATGATGATAAACTATCCTGACAACCATGTAGACTCTACTTGAATTTAAAATTCTTGATTGATTTAGTTCTACTTATTGATACAAATTTATTGTTACAAAATTAAACAACAATTAAAAATATGTTGGCCTGCTGTTTGAAAAATGCACAACGGTAGAAGTTTGTATGCTTTCAACTGCTAGGTTGGCAGAAGCTGGGACTAGTGATGGGAGCTCACTCTGCCATGCAGCACCTGGGCCTCGAACTGCCAACCTTCTAATCTTGCAATCAACAGAGTCAGTGTCTTAACCGTTGGAGCCACTGCATCCCTCTGAAAACATATATACGTTAAAATATTAAAATTTCTGTATGTATTGGCAAACGCTGTAGTTGTATATAAAAGGGGGTGAGGTATTATTTCTTAGAATGGGCACTGAAGCATCATTTATGCAATGTACAATGCCAAAGTCCTTGTAATCTCACAGAAGAAATTGGGGAATCGCTTCAGAAAGTTAAATGTGTTAGTTGGCCTGAGCATTAGACTGGAAAGGTGGGGCATACATAACAAACAGATGTGACTGAAGAATAATGCCCAGCATTGTCTGCAACACTGTAAAACACCCTGGAGTACTGTTAAACTCATTTGGAGCCGCACAATGCCTAAGGCTAGTCCTGGTCTGTGCTTATCTTTGGCTAAGTGTTAGTCTCATTGTGGCGCAGTTAGAAAATCATGAATTCAAGGTTGTTGGGCTCCACCTGGTGGTACAAGAGAACATAGACTTTTGTTTTCTTTTTGCACTCAAGCTCCATGATGACTAATTATTGCTGTGTAAAATTGAAAACAGCTAGATTAGACAAAACATTTCTGCCAACAGAAACAGAAAAATGTCATTTGCTACTGGGATTTATTAGCACGTTTTAAAATTTTTATTTTATTGAAGGACACTGCCAAGAGAGCATTACCAGTTAGATTTAGAAACCGTTACTAACCAGCACTGGCTCGCCATGAAGGAGGCTGAAACATCCTGCTTCACACAGTACTTTGAATGTGTCAGGGGAGTACTTCAAGCCATAAACTGATGTCCAAGTACTACTGCAAGAGTTTTTAAAATGTTGGCCCTAGGCACCCAGCAAAGAGAGTACTGAAAAGCATGTTAAAAGCAGAAAACAGTAAGGAGACAAGCCCCACATGTTCTGAGATGACCAACTGTTTCTTTGAGTCTTTAAAAAAGCCAAACACATATCACTCTCAATAAGAAGAGCCTTCTTCAGGGGCTTTCAACAGGAATCACTGAAGCTGAGAACACTCTCCAAAACATAGGACCATTGATTATAAAAAGCTGAATGCTTTAGGTAAGTGAAAATGTGTAAGACCCACAGAAAGTAGAGAGAGGGTGGCAAATCCTGTTTTGTATCACTGGGACAAAATTGCCTGGGATCCCGCTGAAACTGCAGCAAGTGTGACTTTGGAACACTACAGAGAAAGCTTAATGTATTTCATTAAAAATTAAAGATCATGAAGGAATAGAGACCATTTAAATTACCTTTAGGTAGGTTTCTTTTTAAGAAGTTACATTGCTGTTGTATTAATGGTAGTGTTCATGTTAAGATTCTGCACTGGAAGACAAACCTTTCTAATGTATTTACGTGGCCACAGCAACATCTTCACATGCTACCATCCCTAAAATTCAACTTGTTAGCCATTCAGTCCCCCAAACAGGGCCATTTTGGGGGGTGGGGTGGGTGTGAGAGTAGGGGGAATCATTTTTGGCTGGACACATTGCAACAGTCACTGATCAGGACTTCCAGGGGTCCCTGGGATGTCTGTGCAGATGACAACCTTGCTACAAGAAAACAGTTGGACACATTACTGCTGATCCCCACACTATGGTCATATTGTAGAAGCAGGGCCTGTATGGTATTCAAAGAGGGGGTTCGGAGGATAGGTCTTTTGGTCATTGTGTGTTTGCAACAGAATTCTGAGTTATGCAGTGACCATAAAAGTGAGTTACTATGGTATAAATCACTAACAAGATGTCACCCAATAGGATTAGCAAACAGAATGTAACATTAGTTGACATTTCTGTCTACAAGTGCCACTTTGGTTTTTGGTTCCTTCAATAGTGCTGTTTGGAAAAATTGGGATGGTACTTCCAAGACGTGTGCAAACCTCACACTCCCGTTGTTGGATGCAATTGTTTAGATTTATTAAGACACCTGAAAAATGCAAAGTTGAGAAAGGCTGTCCTAAAGCATGATAGCTAACATGCTATATTGTACAACTTGTACAATCATATTTTTTGTTAAGATATCCCACTGATCTCTGACAACATATCTGCTGTTCATTCAGCCCCAAGCACCATGGAATATGATAGAATGTCAGAAAATATGGGGGAAATTCCTCTCAAAGTGCTTCTAAAATGTCCTCTAAAATGTTTAAAGGTAACTAGAAAACTACTGTTTATACTATCTTTGTAATTTTGCTCTGGCTTGTTATGTTACTTTGAAAATCTTGTTCCACTCTCATCCCTAAAAATCTTTTGCAGGCTATCTCTGTTACTTTGACTAGTCTCTGAGCTTGATAAAGTATGTACTTTCTTTGTACATACACAACACACATGCAAACATGTTTGCACTGAGCCAGTGAGACCCAGTATCATCTGAGAATGGGTACAGATGACTTAATATCACTAAAATGTTGTTATCACAGCCTTTAAACCATAGTTGAGTTTTAATTACTTAGGATGTTTTTAAACCACACAGTTATAGCGCTATGATTCCACTTTAAATAACATGGCTCTATTCCATGGAATCAGGGGTTTGTGGTTTGGTGAGGTACTAGATCTCTCTGGCTTAGAATTCTACGTACTTCTTCTTAAACCATGAATCCTAGAAGTTCATAGGATGCTGCCATGGCAGCTAAAGTGGAATTATAATTAGTGCTATAACGGTGTGGTATGAAAAGGCCCTAAAATAAGGGCTCAATCTATAATAGAGTCTTGCTAGATCTGTGTTGTCATTCACCATCACAACCAGCAGAGGTCACAAATGAACTCTCTAAATACCACCATCATTGTTCCTGGCCCCAAACTAAAAGTACTGTATTCACTTGGAAAATCCACTGACTTCAGTGCCATTGAAACCCACTGCAATACCTCATCATGATTTGTGCCCATTGTTGTTTCCATTTGGAGAACAAACATTTCTCTCTACCAGTGTGTGGCCCTTTTTTGTTATATAAGAAGGTGCACTGCACAACATTGCAGGTTGTTGTTGTTGTTGTTACTATTATTATATTTATTTGTATCCCACTCTTTCCCCAGAACTGGGACCCAGAGTGGTTCACAAAATTAAAAGAACAATACATGATGAGCCCTACACTTCCACAGGTGACTCAGTTGGATTTAGAATCATTGAATCGTATACCGGTAGTTGTAAGAGACCAGAGACAGTAGTTACCTAACAGTATTCAGAATGATTGGTTATTTTGCAAATCAAAATATGGTGTATGTTTGGTGGACACTGTGGAGAACAGCTTGGATTGTTTACTTTTTGCCCAAAATTCTCTAGCCAAAATGCTCAGTATCCATACTGAGTTGGAGCATTCTGGGACTTGTAGACTACCCCTGCCCCACCTGGAAACATTTTCAAAGCCTACCCATGGAAGGGTGCAAATGAAGCTATAGTAGTTAGAGTGCCCCCCCCATGCTAACCCTAGAGACCCTAGTAAAGAATCAATCACCCACAAACGAAGTCATATCAACTGTGGTTTAAAGGCTATGACAACAACACTTTCTTAATATTAATTCATTTCAACCCATTCTCAGATGGTGCTGGGCCTCATGTGTTTACATGTGTGTTGTGTTTGCACAAGGTCAGTGCACCACAAAGACCGGAGCAAGGGGTGAGAAATGGCAACAGAGGTTACCTGCACTAGGACATATCTTGCCCTTTGGGACAGTGTTGTGATTCACAAGCCTTCTAGTTGTAAAAGCCCTGGCAGCAGCAGTGCCTGGCAGCATGGCCATGGGATGACAGGGAGCCTTCTACAAGCCACAGAAATAGTGCAGGGCCTGGGGGGGGGGATTCCCATGTGTCATGTGTGCTTTCGGTAAAGGCTCCCTATCCGACCCCATATGGAGATTACGGCAACTGGTACAATTGCTGAGTACATTTTGCCATAGTCTGAAATAGATATATGAACTGTTGCTGTTGTGTGCCTTCAAAGTTGTTTCTGGCCTATGACAAGTCAACCCTAAAGGAACCCTATCATGGCAACATTGCCATTGCTTGTCCCCAAGGTGGAGAGAGTGTGACTTGCCCAAGGTCACCCAATGAGTTTAATGGCTAAACTGAGAATCAAACCCTGGTTTTTAGGGTAATAGTCCAGCACTCAAACCACTATACCACACTGGACTGGCTCTGAAAACTAATTCTCAGTATATTGTTCAGACAGTGCTCAAGGGGAAACAACAGTAAATACTTATGTTCCAAATGATTTCTAGAATTTCCTGCCAAGAAATACCAGTGCTTTTCTATTTTGTCATTAAATTAATCACAGTGAAAGGCAAGACATCTCTTTTTATTCATTGAATATTCTTTTTATATTCTCAGTAATGTAACTGTTACTAAATGTTACTTGAAGGCATTAGCAGTAAACATGCAAGTAAGCCATTAAGGAAAGCTTTGTTCTTCAAGACACTTGTGGTGTGTATTAACAGCCCAATAAAACATGCCCAGTAAATCCTATGCCACTTGCGTTTTGTGTTTGATTGTTGAGCCAAACAAAATGGGGAGGTGTGGGATGAAATGTATTAGCCATCCAAGTGGGGGCATTATGGACATTTATTTTAAAAAACAGCTCCCCTTTTCAAGCTCTAAGGTATGATGAAAGATGGTAAGAGATAAAATTATTGAAGAAATGCCAATGACTTTCTGTGTTCATAGATGTTTTATTCTTTCTGCCCCCCCTCCCCCCATTCAAGTACACAATACAAAGGCTTCATAAAGTTAATGTATAGACTTTTTTGCTACATGGATTTCCTTTCCTAAGACATCCCCAACTTCCTAGAGTATAAGTATTATGCTGTGGATCAGAACTACTGGATTCAAACATTTGGGTAATGTATATAGACACTAGTTTTTTGTGGGTTTTTCGGGCTATGTGGCCATGTTCTAGAAGAGTTTGTTCCTGATGTTTCACCAGCATCTGTGGCTGGCATCTTCAGAGAAAGATGCACTCTCACACACTAGCAAATGGTCTTTGGTGGTGTCATTATACATTTAGGGATTTGCTACCTGATGAACACTGAGGAGTTTATCAGACAAGGGAAATTGGAAGTATAATCCAATGGAAATCTGAACGCAATCATGGGGTTTAACGTTATTGCGTGATAGACTGCCATACGCAAATTCGGGCAATGGCATGCTATTTTCGGGCAATGGGAAGCCAGTTTAAATGCAATGCACATTCACGTAATTGTGCTAAACTAGCGACTTTAAGTGAATGTGTTCTGGCCCCACTTTCTTTTCATTCGAACTTAAGAGAAATTCCTCCCGTTTGATAAACACCTGAGTCTTTTGCCCCTGGTTTGAGTGTTGGAGACCAGGTTTCAATTCCCATTCAGCCATGAAACCCACTGGGTGACACTGGGCAAGTCACATGCTCTCAGCCTCAGAGGAAGGCAATGGTAAACCTCCTCTGAACAAATCTTGCCAAGAAAATCCCAGGATAGGTTCACCTTAGGGTTGCCTTAAGTTGGAAATGACTTGAAGGCACACACTATACACACACACACCAGTTAGGTTTTCTCACTCTCATTGATGCTAAGAGTAACTCCATTCATGTAGTGCAGGACAGAATAAGGTGGCAATCTCAGTCAGCAGATTTGGAGGGCCACAAAAAGGCAGCAAATGGCTTGTTATTTTATTTTATTTTTCAGAAACATTTGTGCCAGCTATGTAAAATACATCATGCATATCTTTCTACTTCACCTCTCAAATGTATGGGGGGAAAGCCCCATCAATAGACATACTGCTACGGGCAAATATAATAATAAAAAGACATTATTCCCAAACACTTATTTAAAAAAGAGAGTCTATGAATATAAGGGAAAAAGGGACTAATTCAAACAAAAGAGACAAGTACTTCAGATACAGACAATCTAAACTGTTAGCATAAAATTAAATTTACATTCCAGGATCTGTATGGGGGAAAAGTTTTTAACAGAGATTTAGCAACTGTGGCCAAGATTCTGGATCAGGGACTCAATGTATAGTTCAGCCAGGCAGTTCTATGCCAGATCTCCTCTTCTTGACAAAACTCCACCTTTTAGCTGCTGCACCTGTACCCCAGTATGGCTTTTTCTGGCCATTGGAGAGCACATGGTGGCAATAGTGTTAAGGGTTAAAAGCCAACTAACATGAAATGTTCAGATGTGTGGTGACCATGAGCAATCAGCACCCCAGGACGAAGCTGATGAGCTACAGCTGCTGATCATAGCAACAAGGTCATTCTACTGCCTGCGTGCAGGAAGCCTGAAAATGAACATGTGTCTGTTTAGACAAGGGGACAGTTTTCTGTGTGGGACAGGAAGAGGCTGAGTTTGTAGGACCATATGGCATTGTGTCTATATAAACTCAGGGACTTCCGGTAATTGTTGTGGGTTTTTGAGAGAGGAGTGGATTGTGAGTTCTGTATAGTAAAAGTGTTGGTTATTTGGTTTGCACTTCGTAAATAAAGATAAGCACTTTTGGGAGCTTGGCTTGTCTGGTCGTTAATCAGTAGGAAGCCTGGCAGTGAAAGCTGGACAGTTCCCGGTGACCTGCATTCCATCATTACTGGAAGACATCCTTCTGCTGTGAACACGCTTTAAAGATTTGTCAAATACTCTGCTATACTCTAACAAATAGAGTGTCCAGTCATGTTCTTATAGCTGGATAGGTGTCCTCTTAGATCTCCTGGGGGTCCTCTGCAGGTCCTGGGGGATGACATCACTGCTGGGTGTTCAGGGCAGTGTTTCCCAAACTTTGGGCATCCAGGTGTTTTGGACTTTAACTCCCAGAAATCCTAGTCAGTTTAGTCGACAATCGGGTTCTGGGAGGTGAAGTCCAAATCATTGGGAAGATGAGAGTTTGGGAACCACTGAGCTATAGGAACATAGCTGGGGGCTTCTTCACCACCACCGCCTGCTCTCCATTGGGCATGTTGGAGGGAGAGAAGCAGAAATAAAAAGTGATCTTCTGGGGCAGTTTGGCTGATGCACAAAGTCAGTAGAGAATTCCAATATCTGCAACAACCAACCCCAAAAATCATTTACGCTGGTAAATCACAAACAGGATGCCAGCCAGTAATTAAAGGAACAGATCTACAGATATTTGGGAGATTATTTCAAGTGTATGGCTCAGAAAGGGGGTAGGGAGGAAGCCAAGCTAACAAGTGATAAAAGTTTCAGCAGACACAGAATTCATTGCAAGTGCATAATTGACCACTGAAATAAACTTCAAAGAAGAGGAAGGAATGGGGGGAGTTATACATTATTATAGTGCTATCTTGTAGAAGCTTCTCTTATCCATTCCTCTATACCATTATACATCATGAATCTCACAGCACCACCATGGACTGAATGGTAGATCTGACAATGGATGCAAGCTTCAGGAAAAGAAATTCCACCTCAACATTAGGAGAAACTTCCTGACAGTAAGGGCTGTTCGACAGTGGAACACACTCCCTCGGAGTGTAGTGGAGTCTCCTTCCTTAGAGGTCTTTAAACAGAGGCTGGATGACCATCTGTCGGGGATACTTTGATGGAGAGTTCCCGCATGGCAGGGGGGTTAGACTGGATGGCTCTTGTGGTCTCTTCCAACTTTACGATTCTATGATTCTATGCCCAGGTCACTTTCAGTTCCACTGGCATAAATTTGATTGCAGAATTGGCTACCAATATGTGAATTACATTTCACTGGGCATAGTAAAACAGATGACATCATCCCAAAGGCATCAGACTAACAGTCTACATTAAGGTTTTCAGCCTTAGTATGGCAGCAGCAAAAGTAACTAATGGAAATGGATTGCAACATTAAACATTCAGTGTAACCCCAGAGGGGAAATGTGAAACACACACGCACACACAGAGTAACATTGGCCTGGCTGTACTGCTGCAGAAGTCCATGGTAAAATTTTCACTGCCCTTGGTGGAAACAGATTTCAGGCTGAGCATCTTGAGAAATTGACTGATAGGCCCCAATCCAGAAAAGCACTTAAGTGTTTGGCATCTAGTTATCATTATGAATTAGTGGAACAATTCAAATGCCTGTATACATATAAGTATTTTAAGCATGCTCTTGGACAATTTGTGCTCAAAAGGTAGGGCTAAGTCCACTATGTGGCATTGTTCTTGGGAGTCCAGGGGCTGGGAAGAGAAACATAACAAGGCCACATTGTATGTATGTGACTTGAAGTCATCTGCAGACTTAAGGCAACCCCATAGGGTTTTCTTAAACAAGTTCCTTCATCTGAAATATAGCCATAGCACTTGGCATTCCATGGTAGTCTCTCACCCAAATACTAACCAGGCCTGCCCCTGCTTAATTTAATCACTCTAGTGCAAAATACTATATTTCTGGAGCTACTTACTCAAATTCTTGATTGGAAATACTAAACAGAAAAACAGAAGAATTTAAGGAAGGAACAGCCATACTGCATTTGATGTGGTATGATCAAATCATAAATATAATTCCAGCCTCATAGAAACAAAAAGGAAAAAAATAAATGGTGAAAAACATTTCACACTATAATACTAAATCTGTATTTCATGGTGATGGAACATTTGTCACAGAATCAAAGGAACAGCATGCAATAATATTGGTTAGAAAGTTATACATGATGACATACAGTGCACATTTGGTATGTATTCATAACCACCAAAATCATAATATACCTGAGAAACAAATATTCAGATCATTTTCTTATGCCTTGACCAAAATTTGGCACCACATCAGGGGCCCCATCTGTCCCATGGGCTGGCAGTTATTCATCCTTCCTTTATGTGCATTTTTTAGAATACGAGGTATGTTCCAAGTATATTTTTCAGATATATGACTCAGAAAGAAAAAAAAATTAAAGAAAACAAAAAGATTGCATATTTTTCTATTGAATTTCTCCTTTGCCATCATTGTATGTCAGACAAAAAGGAAGTGCCTAATCCAGATATGTAATCTATTATATATTCTCAAAGTATTATGGCTAAATGTTATCAGGCCAATTACAGAGCTGAAATGGTGATTGTGGCTGGATCAATTTGTTCACCAAAATACTCTTTCAGTTATTTCCTCCAGTCTAGTCAATGCTGCAGAAATAATGTAGTTTGACACCACTTTAACTGTCTTCGCTCAGTGCTATGGAATCCTGGGATTTATATTTCATTGTGGCACCAGAGCTCTCTGACAAAGAAGGTTAACATTTTTACAAAACTAAAAACCCCAGAATTCTATCACACTGAGCTGTGGCAGTAAAAGCAGTGTCAAACTGCATTAATTCTTCAGTGCAGATTAGACCTTTTCTTTTTCTCCCCCTCTCAAATTCTGCCCCTGCTCTATCTGGCACCCTCCAGATGTGTGAGCTCAACAATCCCCACTTAGCATACCATGCTGACTGAGGATGACAGCATATATAGTGCAGCAGATGAAGAGGTCCTTATGTTGGAGAAGACATTTGAGTGAATGGTGGGGCTTCTGATGAATGTAAATAACAAAGGCTAATATTGATCCAACTGTAATAGGTTCCCCCACCTCCAAAGAACCTTAGGAATTATGGTATCCTACAGGTTACAAAAAGGAATTTGGTTGAGAATTACAAGTGGGGAGGAAGACACAATAAACAGGTTCTTTGATTACAACTCATTGCATCACTTTGGTCTCCTTTCACTTGTATTCTAAGTTCATGTCTGCATGGTAGCAACCCATACTTCCAAGTTGGTACCATATTTTTCACCACAGACCTAACATGGCTGCTGTTTCCTTAGCAGCAGTTGGTTCCAAACGTAGAACTGGGTGTACTCAAAAGCTACTAATACGTGATGTGCCTTCAGACTGCCTGTGTCACAACCACCTCCCTCCCCTTTTTTCCTGGAACCTGTTCTTGATGCAGAGCAAGCTAGTGTGACAGCTTGTAACTTTTTAAACAGCTAATTGTGGGTCACATAAAAGAGATAATTTCACTTGCTTGACATCTCCCTGAAGACAGATTATTAAAGACAGATTAAAAGGCTGCTGCTAGCATTCACTTTAGTTTCATGAGGTACCAGCATTGTCTATTCTCTTGGAATGGGATTCTATTGCAGGCCATTTCTGCCAAGCTTTAATGAGTAACTGATTTCCAAAGCATCTTTAACTTTAATCAGATTATATAACTCCCATTGAATTTAGGGGATAAAGATGTCTGCATCCTTGACAGTTCTGTTGGATCTCTGCCTGCTTCTATTTATAGAGAATTCTTATGTGGAACTGCTTTATTTCTTTGGTTGTACCATTTTAAACTAATAGAACAGGGCACCCTAGAGCCTCTTCAAATAGATCTGTTGCATCATTCACTCTCCTGGCACTTTTAAAACTTTGAGTTGTAGTTCAAATGTTAAACTGTAAACTGAGTCCTTGTATTCAGTGGCATCACTAGGGGAGTGCAGGGGGTGCGAACCACACGGGGTGACACCGCAAAGGGCAATAAACAAAACTAGATAGATAGATAGATAGATATGTGTGTATGTGCCCTCTATGATTCTATGACTTACTGCATTCTCATGAATTTCACTAAGCTTTCTCAGGCAAAGAAAGCTCAGATGTGGTTTTGCCAGTTCTTTCCACCGAAATACAGCCTATAGTACCTGATATTTGTTTCTGGTCTCTCATTCAAGTACTAACCAGGGCTGAACCTGCTTGGCTTCCAAGATCAGATAGGATCTGGTGCCTTCAGTATATGGGGGCCACTATTTAGTTTGGTTATAATGAACTCTTGCTCTTCCTTCTTTCCCGTCTTTTTTTCCTGGAGTGATGGTTCTTCAAAGGTGAAGAAAGGAATCAACAAATCAAATGTCAGTAGTATCCCAGTGATATCAGCTAATCACAAAATGACTGCATTGGGTAAGAAACACTAGAAAATGTTCTGGTTTGTGGCTGAAAGTACCCAAAAGAACTAAAAAGAATGACAGCCATGTAAATAATTTCAAAGGAGTGTCTGCAGAGGAAGTCAGACTTAGATCAGGGTCAGCAGACAGAAACAACAGATGCAGAAAAGAGCAGGCCAAGGAGATACTCAGAACAAAGGCCAAGGTCACATAACAGAGCAGAGGTTTATCAGGTCATCCATTAGAGCAAGAGGTAGCCAAAAGACAAGGTAGTGGAGTGTGCCAAGGTCAGGTCGTGTTAAAATGAAAACCAGTTAGTCTCAAAGGTGCTGTTACATTTGCCCCCCATCCTTCCTCCTTTTTATTTAGTCCTTTCTTTCCCATCAACAGAACACTGACCACCATACCTGTGGACTGTCCTTCCAATCTTTTCACTGGATAGGTTAATACTTGAACTGAAAGAGACACTCCTCCCAGATATTATCATTTATTTATTTTGGGGCTATCATTGTCCAAAAAGGTAGAATGAGAAGGAAATATTTTAAATTTCAGGAGGTTGTAAAACTACTGAAGCAGTATCTACTCTATGTTTTGTCAAAACCACAAAGAGTCTTCCCCTCACCCCATATTTATTTGTGTGTGTGTGTGTGTGTGTGTCTACAGAACAGGGATGGTGGGTGAAATCCACTAGAAAGAAATTGGCTAGCAAGCCATGTCCTCATTCCTTCCATCCTTTTTTCCACCATCCCCCCTTTCCTGGTTCTCTGGCACCCTTACTTGAGTTGATTGAAAGGCCTAATGAAACTAGGCTTGATTTTGAACTTCATTTTGTTGTGATAGGCGCTCTAATGGGGGAATGTATTTGATCAAGAACACCTCTCATTTACGAGTGGGTATATTTTTCCTGACCACCCCCTTCATGGCTAGAGATCTATTAAAAAGGAAGCCAAGGAGGCCTTTGGCCGTAAGTCCACGTTTGTCCTACTGTGATTGCCATTGTTGATTCCGGTTGGCCATAAATCATCATTCAGTTCATTATTCACTTTTTTTCTGGACTGAACTCGCCATACCACCCACTCTGTGTCAGATTGGGCCCCACTTGCTTTTACCTATTGTTCTGTACCTTTCTTAAGCCTGCTCTGTTAACAGCAAAACTCTACCGCCAGCAAGGAGGGTGAGGAAATGGCTCCCTCAAGAGCCATTTATCATGGCCATAAATGTACTACATTTTACTAGGAGGCCATCAAAGGTCACTAACAAGTGGAAACAAACCAATCATTCCCTGTATTCTGGACATGTACATGCATACACACACAGAGGTTTGTACTCAACAGAGAGCAGGATCTTGCTGGAGGAAGCTGGCTGTTTTAACTGTTTGCTTTATTTAATACTTTTGAATTTCTTCTTTGCAAAGAAAATGGGTAGCTTGAATTTTGACCTTTTTTAAAAAAAAGTTATTTTGTGTTACTTTATTTCCTTTTACATTACCTGGCCTCCACGTTGCCATGATTAGTTGATATCTTTGTGTTCCTTCAAGTCAACTCCAACCTATGGTGATTTTATCCTAGGATTTTCTTGGCAACATTTATTGAAAGGAGGTCTGTCACTATCTTCCTCTAAGGCTGAGAGAATGGGACTTGCCCAAGATCACTGTGGTGTTTCCAAGGATTCAAACCCTGGTCCCCAGAGTTTTATTCCAGCACTCAAACCACTATACCATACTAGCTCTGTCGAGGTTTTTTATTATATATTAATTTTACCCCCCCCCCCCTTTTCTCCAAAGGAGCTTAAGGCTCTTCCCCACTTTATCCTCACAAGAACCCTATGAGGTAGGTTAGACTAAATGTGTGAGAGGGAAGAAAGGAGGCAGGGGAGTAGAGTGACTGGTCCAACATTAGACAGTGACTTTTATGGCTTAATGGGGGCTATAACCCTAATCACCCGGATCTGAATCCTGGACCTTAACCTCCACACCACATCTCAGGAAGATACAAAGCTGGTTCTGGTCAAATGCTGAACTCTGGTCCATTTCACTCCCCTTTTCTCAGATGTTAGCTGCTTTTCTGTTTCTACTAAGCAAGTGCATCTGCAATGCTTACACTTCCTTCTTAAGGCTTTGATCCAGGATTGCTCTGTGCTTGCTGCTCAGATGATGATTGCAAAGTATGCCAGGTATGATGCATTTCAGTTCTTGTTTCCCACTCAGCGTATTTCCCTGGCCTGACTCATATATGATAAAGATGCCCCTCTCCCAATGTTTGTTCCATTTCCTTTGTTAACATCTCTCAAGAAGCAGCTAACATATCTCCAAATGTGACTCAACATTGTGGTTGTGGAAGGAAGTTTTATAAGTTACCAAAGCACCATCAGAGCCAAACATACCACTAAGAGGTGAAGCAGACTGGCATGAAGGAGTGGCCAGAGGCCATTCCATCCCCAATTGGACCAGGACCATGGAGACTGGATGGCCCACTCCTGAAGCAGGCTGCTGCCACAGTCCTAAATGGGCTGCTGGCAGGAGTGGATTTATTTGTGGATTTTCCACTTTCATGAGGGCCCTGCATCCCTAACCCCAGTGAGAGTGGAAAGCCCACTGTATTTCTAGGACCAGAGCTTAGTTAGTTTTTGAGACTACGACTCCCAGAATCCTGCAGCTAGCATAGCCAGCATAGATGCATGTTGTCTCTCCACCTCCATAAGCCAGCGGTCCACAGAGCCCTCCTTCTGACCACCATCTTGAGGGGGAGAGAGGCCTGTTATGTTTTATTTTGACTTTGTATTGTACTTCCTGTTGTACACCACTTTGATCTAATTTGGAAAAGCGGTATATAAACATTATTATTATTGTTGTTGTTGTTGTGTCTTTGCTACATGTGCAGTGTTTATTCCAGAAATAAGCTACCTATTTGATTCCTGCCATAACATGATACATACAGAAAGCTATTTTATGTACAGTGCTCTTGCAAATAATGGCTATGCATCCTTCTTGTGTAATGCAAATCCACATTCACATAATTACACAGTCCCTGCAGATCTTATTTTTAATTTCAAACTTGCCTAAAGACAGAGCCATAGGCATAGCTTTCCCAAAATATGATCAATTTAAATAAATAGAAAACAACTTCAGTTTAACAAGTTGTGTTAAGGGCATTCACTCATGCTCCAAAGTACTGAGAAATTGCATAACAGACTTCAAAAACAGAGCTGATTCTGGAGCTAACCACAATATAGAGTAGGATGATTTATGCCTGTTTACTAATGAAGTGTATGCTATGGGATGTGGCCCTTAACAGCTCCAAGTTCATGGATTTTACAGCTTGGAAAATACTCAGTGTTGGAGAAGATCTATTGGATTGTAGATCAGTATCCTCCCTTCTAGCAGCTGTTAGGCCCCAGAAGAGACTACTGCTGCTTACTAACAGGAAGGGAGAGAAAGGAGGAGATGATTCAGATCATGAAGACGTAGGTGGATTTGGGGTGGTGGAGGAGGGATGAGGACACACTCATGGATACAGTGGATCCTCTTTTTCCTTTCCCATGAGCCCAGAGCAGCCATATCTTCAGGGTTTGAAATGCTTCCCTTCTCACTATTAAGAAGAAGCATCTCTTTCTGAGACTTAACAGCTGCCTAGTAGTAGGTTTTGGTCAGGCTGACCAGATGTCATAACTGCAAAGGAGGACAAGGCACCATAAATGTAGGACATTAAGGAAAAATGTAAGGCATTACAAAATACAAGCTAAAAACACTAATATAAATATAAATTCATGCTTCTTAGCCATGCTCAAAATGGAGGACATTTTGGAATTCCTCCTGGACAGCTTGAAATGGAGGACATGTCCTGGAAAAAGAGGATGTCTGGTCACCCTGTTTTTGAGATGAAATACTAAGACGACATCCTTGCATGCAAGCCAAATTTACATGCATGCATTTCATTTGCAGGATGCCGGCTAATGTAACTGAAGATTGCATTTTGAGTCTACAAATCCCAGGATTTCCTAACACTAAGCCAGGACAGTTAAAGCAGTCTAGAAATAGATTATTTCTGCAGTGTGTTTCGGCAGCTGTATTGCTTTTTATTGCCCCC
>JACSCI010000751.1:9657-26123 GCA_016801065.1 Sceloporus tristichus
AAGAAAAATCCTACCAGGAAGGTGCCCTCAATTTCTTTTCTAGGCATATAGGCTGGTGGGCTTTTTCATCCACAGTTTTATGGTGGAGGTGGCCTATGACAAACCTCCTTTGAACAGAGACCAATGAAGAACTGACTTCAACTTGACCACTAGCGAACCTGTTAAAAGTTTACATGATGAAGAGAGTTCTGCCTGATAGATCCTATGATGCTTCTTCTGAGTTTCACTTAATTTGCTCAGGTAAAATTGTATTTATTTGTTAGACTATTCTCATATTTTAAAAAAATGCTTCTCCATACAAAGTACTTGGGAAGAAGAAAGATAATTGTCTGGCCTTAAGATGAATGATAAAGGCATCATGCGAAATGAAGAAGAGACGGCGATCGTGAACCAGACAATTCTTTCTGACCCAGAGGAAGGGATCCAAGTGAGTCTGGGACACTTTTATGCAATAGGTTCTTGGCCTTAGGAGAAAAGATGCAATATGGAAAAGGGGCACCAGCTCATCTTTCTACTCTTTGTTCAGATGGACAGGTTTTCTCTGACCTACGGAGTCAAAGCAGCCCATTAGGATGTTGAATGTGGATTGGAGGATGACTCACATTTGCCGCTGGGATCTTACTGCATGGCTGCAGGAACATGGATCTCATAGAATCAGATGACCTGGAACTAACTGACAAGGTACAGAAGAAGCCTATGCACTTTCCATGTGTTTTAGAGTTGGGCAGCATGTTCACATCTGGCTGTCTTGCAAAGAGAGTTAGTTATTCCTCCCCACTGAGAATTTATCCTTATAGTAATGGAGGTCCGGGCAGGGCAATATTAAATCCACCCCAAACTTTTTACTGAACTCTCTTCCCCCCAATAAATTCAATGCCTTGGACAGTCAAGATTAAAACCAACATGGATTCACTGTCCCACTAAGATGGAAGCCACTAAGAGGCTTAGACATAATGGGACACAGACCTTTGTCTTTAGTGAGAGCTGTTCAATGAATTTTATGAGGCAAGTCAGATTTATTTACATACCACCTTTCTACTGTAACAGTGAAGAGTGACTAAATTATCAATGGGGAATTTAATTAGCTCAGGGTCCCAAGAGGAGGCCTGTTGCTACACCTCAGGGATCGCCCCTTCGATCTGGATACCAGGAACTAGAAATTCCCAAATGAGGCAGAGGCTCTAAGTACAATCAATGTCTCTTTTATTGGAAACAGGGGTTCAAACACACACAGGTATATACGCACATGCATTCATACAAGTCTCAGTTAGATATGGGATAGATAATAGGCTTTTCTTATGGTAATACTCACCTGATGTAGAGGTTATATCTTGGGATGTCCAATTTGTGTGAGGGTTTGTAAGTCTGCTTAATATTTAAGGCTTAGCAGACCGGGTCAGAGCGAATCTGACTTCAAACTGACATAAATGTTGGCTGCAAAATGACCAGAGACAGGCCGGTGACTGACCTGGTTGAGGGAGGCAGCTGAGAGTGGCTGGCAGCAGCACATCCCTAAATTTAGGAGACCTTTTAAGGGTTTAACAGGCTCTCTAGACAAAGGGCAATCAGTCTGAAACTGTTTGAAGTGTATTTCACATCTTAGGTCCATGTTTTGATCTCACCAAATGTTTCTGCTAGTGTAGGGACCCAAATGGCTATGCAAATGGCATTCCTTTGATTCAAATGGCTCCCCCTCAATCACAAGAAAGAAACACTTCCTTAAGACATCTGCCTGATAGCAGCTAAGCAGCTCCTGGCATGATCTCACCCATCTTCAGAGCTGGGAAAGGAAATTCATTTACATATCAAAACCCATGGCTTCCCCTTGTTTCAGTGGGAACCTGTTATTTAGATCCCATGTTAGGGCCATACAGCTACTCAGGTCAAGATGCACTTTTGATATCAAGGTGCAGGTCAGAGCCTATCATTTAGATATATTAAAAGGTGCAGATCAATGCCTATCACTACTGGGGGAAAAGTATATAAAGTGAATTGCTTACCAAAATAAACACACTAATAATAATAATAATAATAATAATAATAATAATAATAATAATAATAATAGTTTACTTATACCCTGCTCTTCAACCAAGGCTATCAGAGTGGCTTACAAATTGTTAATTAGACATTTCCCAGATACAAGAGAATATTTGATTATACAACATTTTTGTTGGAGATTTGGGATATCTGCATTGCATATGTAAACAAAAATAGACACATCTCCCTTTAAACCTCCTGCATCTATTTGTAGAAAGGCACACAGGTCCAAATGATTTGTCTTGCTGGGTTTTCCTATCTGACATGATTTGGAAATCGTTGTCGAAACTCATTTGTTTGTTTATTGCATCATTACCTTTATGTGTCTGTTATTTCTCAGTGTTAATTTTATTAATAAAGAATGAGAAGGAGAAAAACTGCAATCAAAGAGCATGCATTGTTGTTTTCCAATGACAAAAGAACAGCCAGTAATACCATGTGAACCAGATGTGCCAGCTACAACCTGCCCCCAGGAAAACAATGTTCACATCAGGTTCACAATCTCGCCTTCCAACTCTTGCTTCTCCTGCTCCGGCAGGGAATCTTTATTAAAAAATAGGTGAGATTTTCTTTTCTTTTTGTTCTTTATTTTCCCATCCAAAGGTCATGTTAGTTGAGAGATACAAAAGGCCACAGGAGAAGCAGCTCCAAGCCCAAGTTGAGTACCTGCTGAATTTAGTCCAGAAATGGAGGAGAAAAAGGACTGTGTGAAAGATAAAAGTGAGGCCAGTTGTGCCAAAAACCCAGTGGAGAAGCCAAGAGGAGCTGGACCAGGTCTTTTGCCTTCGAAAGATGTTTTAGCATCAGCTTTTGTAGACTTGATCTCCTTCGGCAGATGCAAGGAGTGAGAGGGTGCTCAGGAAGGATCTAAGGTCTTTCCTGGGCACCTCTTGACTCCATGCATCTGAGGACAGAGACCAAGTCTACAAAAGTTTATGCTTCAGCTTCTTTTGCTCAGTCTCACAGGTGCCACGAGATGGCAATGCAGTTTAAGACAAGAGTGATTTAAGTGGGCTTAATCTGTATTTTAAATTATGGCAAATTAAAAGAGAAGAGCCAACAACCTTTTAAAACAATTTGAAGCGAAAGACATGCAGAAATTTGAATCAAATCCAATGGTCCCTGGAAGTAGACCTCAGGACTGGCAAAGCCTCGCGGAGGGCAGCAGAGGCGCGGGCCCATTGCTCCTCCCCACCACAGGCCCCTACTCTCCCCCAGCTGAGAGACTGCTGGAGGCCAGAGGAAGGGCAGGAGGAGCAGGAGCAACAACACGTGCCCATCACCCCCTAATTTCCCCCGGCTTCTAGCTGTCTCTTCCTGCCCTGGAAGCCCCACCTCTGATGGTGGAAGCCCCGCCCATGGATGGCAGAAGTCCCACCCACAGAGGGCATAAGCCCCGCCCCCAGCACGCAGACCTAAAAATGTTCAGCATCACCACAAAGGAGGCCAAGGCAATGCAAAATGCAGGATGTTATGGTGACCCCAAAGTGAACCTATCATGGGGTTTTCTTGTAAGATTTGTTCAGAGGAGGTTTGCCATGGCTTTCCCCTGAGGCTGAGAGCATATGACTTGCCCAAGATCACCCAGTGGGTTTACATGGCCGAGTGGGGATTTGAACCCTGGTCTCCAGATCCATCGTCCACAACTGGAGGCCAGGGGAAGGTCAGGAGGAGTCCACTACTGAACCTTGGCTCCCATGGTCTACCTTGCCAAGCTTTATTGTCTATTTCTAGTGATTCAGATCTTCTCGTGGCATGTGCAAAGTATGACAGGCTCAGCTTAGGATGGGTGACACCTTGCTTGAAAGGAGCACTTGTGAAACGGATCTTGGGGTCTTAGTAGACACCAAGCTAAACGTGTCAACAGTGTGGAGCAGCAGCCAGAAAAGCTAGAATGATTCCAGGCTGAATCAGCAGGACTCTAGATCATAGGAAGTAATAGTGCCACTGTATTCTACTCTGGTCAAGCCTCCCCTGGAATCCTGTGTCCAGTTCTGGGCACCACGATTCAAGAGGATGTGGACAAGCTGGAATAATGTCTCCAGGGAAGGATGAGTGAAGATGATTAAAGATTTGGAAACCAAGACTTGTCCACAATACAAAATATATACCTTTATTGGCCTCCCAAAATGAGAAAAAAGTTGCATCGTGCAAAGTTTCAAAGCTTCACTGGCTTCTTCGTCCGGCAGAGATGCTAAGATATTGAGTTATGTGACATTGGTAGCCAGAATCTTAATAGCATCGAAATGGAAAGAGAGTTCAATCCTTTTGGTGCAAGATTGGTCATTAAAACTATTGGAAATGGCTAAAATAGACAAATGGATATGTCTCATGCATTTGTTTATTTATTTATACACCGCCTTTCTCCCAAGACGGCTCTCAAGATAAAACGCCTTTAAAACAATTTTAAAAAACCCAATTTAAAATAAGACCATTAAAACAGTATAAAATTAAGGTTAAAAACATACAAAAGTGAAAACGCATTATCTAATACATCTACTCCATATAAAAGCCATGAAACCCGAAAGCCTAGGGAAACTTGTCAGTATTTGGGAACTGGTGATGAAATATTTAAGTAACATGTTGGGAGAAATGTCAACTGTTGGTTTTCAGGATTAAGTAAGAGAAGCTGTTGTATAGTTATTCAGAATTTGGGATGATCCATATATTTAAGATAGATCCAAAAATCATTTGTATATAAGTCACAGCATTGATTCTACATTGTAGGTACAGCCTTTATTATTATCTATTATCATGTGTATATAAGGAAGGAACATTACCAAAAATATGTATAAACACCAAGCATAGATATCTTAGGAAGGAGAGAAAGAGAATGAAAGGAATTCTTATTATATATTTTATGTCATTTTGTATGTCATGTCATGTTTATGTTGTGTTTTAGGTTATAATAAACAAATAAATAACTGTTGCTGTGTGTCTTCAAGTCATTTCTTGTGTGTCTTCAAGTCTATCAGGAGGTTTCTTGTCACATTTCTTCAGAGGGGCTTTGCCTTGATCATCCTCTGAGGCTGGGAGAGCGTAGCCTGACTACGGTCACTCAGTGGCTTTCATGGTTGGGCTATGATTCAAGCCCTGGTCTCCAGAGTCATAAACCAGTACTCAAACCACTCTGCGATGGAGCCACAGGCCTACATACTGCCTCTGATGTTACTCAGGCCCTGTACACACCGGCCATTAAGGCCGGCATAGGGGCGGTGTCAGGGCATAGTGTCCTCAAGTTGCATGCCCAACTCTGCCTCTCAGGATGCCCTGATGCCATGTGCTGCTCCACATAACGCAGCCCCAAAGAAGTGCTGCATAGCTGTGGCAATGCGGCTATGGTGCCCTTTTGAGGGGGCAAAAAGGAGCTGCTTTTTGCGGCTCCTTTTCGCACCCTTGACAGGCCAGATCAGGGCCACGGGGTGAGCCTGCCGCAGCCCTGATCCATCGGAAAAAGGGGCGACTGCAGGCTGTCCCTTGGGGTGGTCTGTAGAGCTTCTGAGTTAAGATGATAGTGACGGATCTCAATGCAGGCAGAGGCCATTCCCCTTCTTGCTCACATGGACAAAGGGCAATAAAAGACAGATAATAAAGGCTGCACCTACACTGTAGGATTAATGCAGATTGACAGATCCATGCTTTGGAATTCTGGGGGCTATACTGTATACACTCATGGATTCATAGAATCAAAGAGTTGGAAGAGACCACAACGGCCATCCAGTTCAACCCTATTATGCCAAAGCATCCCCGACAGATGGCCATCCTGCCTCTGTTTAAAGACCTCTAAGGAAGGAGACCCGACTGCACTCTGAGGAAGGAGTGTGTTCCAGTGTTGAACCGCTCTTACTGTCAGTTCCTTTTTCCTAACATTGAAGTGAAATCTCTTTTCTTGGAGCTTGTATCCATTGTTCCGGGTCCAAGTCTCTAGAGCATTAGAAAACAAGTTTCCTCCCTCCTCAAGATGACATCCCTTCAAGTATTTAAACAGGGCTATCATATCACCTCTTAACCGTCTCTTCTCTAGGCTGAACACCCCCAGTTTGCTAAGGTGTTCTTCATAGGGCATGGTTTCCAGACCCTTCACCATTTTAGTCACACTCCTTTGGACATGCTCCACTTTCTCCACATCCTTTTTAAATTATGGTGCCCAGAACTGGACACATTATTCCAGGGTCTTTCCTCTGCTCCACTTTCCAGGAGGGAGGGTGCTCCTCAAAGATCTTTGTATATTTGGATAATGATCCCCTCCATGGCCATGTCTCTCTCTAAGGGACCCCCGCCCTCTTTTGTCATAATAACCCCCTAAGTACCTGGGCCCCAAGGAGTCCTCCTCTGAGGAGGCAGGGATGGAAAGAGAGAGAGGAGGCCTGGCAGCCCCCCTGCCTCTCTTTGAGGAAAAAGGGGCTTCCTTCCTTCTTATTATCCCCAAGCCCCTCCCCAGAAGATCCTCAAGCCATTGTTCTAAAGGAACGAGGGTTGTCCCCCATTTCCATCCCTCAGAACAGACTGTGAGGGCAGCAATGGCTTCAGGTCTGAGACTGCGCATGCGCGCATACATCCAAAGGCCCCTTCTGATCATGTGCAGGGATCACCAGGGCCTTACTGCTGCTGCTGTTTATTCCACTGGCAGCCTTTGAGGGAAGGGAAGGAGTGTACTGGGGTCCAGCAGCCTCCCCTCCCTCCCTCCCTTCCTTCCTTCTTTTGAGGAGATTTTGAAGAGGCTGCAATGGAGCCCAGGAAAGACAGGAAAGGAAGGCTTTGCTTTGGAAATAGTCTCTCTGTGTATACTGTAGATAGATAGATAGATAGATAGATAGATAGATAGATAGATAGATAGATGTGTGTTTCTCTCTGCTGTTCTTACAGCTGGGAATGGAGCTGAGGATTGAGGGGAGAAGAAAGTGTCAGTTTTGTGCATATTCACAAATTCTGTGCATCAAAGAATCCAGTGTGTTGAAACAGCAAAGACCTTTATTGAAAACACATATCAGAAATATGTTTAAGCCAGAACTGCCAGAATATATTGAAACCTCAAAACCTAAAACTCCACCTTCTACCAAACCTAGCCCCCACCTACAATTCCCACCATCTATCCCCCACTATTAACCAGCCCCACTTTGCCATCCTTCTCACACGCACAATCTCTCCCTGCCCCAGAAACTAGCTCCCTTTGTGTTACTACCGGCCCCCAACTTTCTTTGGCTAAAATCCTACAAATTCCGAATGCTATCATTACTTTTCTTGCTAGCTGTAACAAATCCCAGCCCCCCTCTAACTAACCTAAACCACAGTCCATAATCCCCAGCCAAATTTATAACCCAAAACAATTGTCTATACTAGTAGCAATTAAAACCTAAACTTAACAAAACATAACTTTAAAACTTTATTTGAAATTTTGTCAATCTTCTTGATTTCTGTACTTTTTATTGTAAAATTTAATAAAGATTATTAAAAAACAAAAATAATGTTCCTTCACTGCTTGGATGTGTGTGGCTCCTCTCCTGTGTAGCCTCTCTGGTGATTGAATAGGCCTGACCTCCAAGAAAAACATTTCCCACAATGCTGGCATTTGTATGGCTTCTCTCCTGTGTGGATTCTCTGGTGTGTCATTAGGCTTGACTGCCGAGAAAAACATTTCCCACAATGCTGGCATTTGTATGGCTCCTCTCCTGTGTGGATTCTCTGGTGTGTCATTAGGCTTAACTTCCAAGAAAAACATTTCTCACAATGCTGGCATTTGTATGGCTTCTCTCCTGTGTGGATTCTCTGGTGTGTCATTAGGCTTGACTTCCAAGAAAAACAGTTCCCACAATGCTGGCATTTGTATGGCTTCTCTCCTGTATGGACTCTCTCATGACTGACAAGTTCTTCTGTAAAGAAGGATAATGACAGATAGTACTGAATATCAAAGAGAGAAAAGTGTTAGCCCAAGATTTAGCCCTATGTTTACTCCCCCCTATTTGATATTAAATTAAGTTGGAGTCAGATCCCAATAACTCATAGGCAGAATAATGGGGCTGGGACCTGGACTCCAATTTTGATGAGGGTCAAGTGCCAGGGAGCAACCTTAAAACATCTATAAGACAGGCATGGAGTACTGATGGGGTTTGGAGGAGATCTCAGGGGCAACCCCACATTGTATTGCCTGGAAGGGGGGGGGGAGAAATGAAATAATATTTCCCCCCCCAACATCCAACAGCATCCCTTTGGGGAAATGGAGGCCATTTTGCCACTGTTGGGCCCTCTCTGTGCCATTGCAGGGCCAAGGGAGGTCTTTCCCTCTTAAAAGGATTGAAGAGGGGCCAAAAAAGGTAGGAAACCTGCTCAGAAATGTGCTGAGTACCATTTGGGTGTGAAATGCATTAATCTCCATGGCTACTTCCCATAAAATCCTAGAATTGGCAGTTTAATATGGGGTATTTACAATCCTTAGAAACTGGGGAGCAATAGTGCTTCACTGAACTACAGATTCAAATATTCTACAGAATGTTGCTATCACAATTAAACTAGGCTTGAAAGGGATCTAGGACTCCTAGTAGACTGCAAGTTGAACATGGGCCAACAGTGTGATGCAGCAGCTACAAAGGCCCATGTGATTCTAGGCTGCATCTATGCAAGAATAGTTTCTAGATCAAGGGAAGTAATAGTGCCACTCTATTCTGCTTTGGTCAGGCCTCACTTGGAATAATCCTGTGTCCAGTTCTGGGCCCCACAATTCAAAAAGGATGTTGACAAATTGGAGCATGTCCAAAGGAGGGCAACCAAAGTGGTGAAGGGTATGGAAACCATCAAGCTCTATGAGGAGCAGCTTAGAGAGCTGGTTATGTTTATCCTGGAGAAAAGAAGATAAAGAGTGGATATGATATCCATGTTTAAATATTTGAACGGTTGTCATGTTGTACAAGGAGCAGCCTTGATTTTTGTTGCTACAGAGAAAAGGAGACACCACAATGGATGCAAGCCACAGGGAGAGAGGTTCCACCTAAACAGGAGGAACTTCATGACAGTGAGAGCTCTTTGACAGTGGAATATACTCCCTTAGATTTTGGTGGAGGTCTTTAAAGAGAGGCTGGGTGGCCATCTCTTGCGGGTGATTTGAATGTGTATTCCTGCATGTCAGAAGGGGGTTGAACTGGATGCCCCTTGTGGTCTATTCCAACTCTATGATTCTATAATTCTAGTGGAACCATAGTGACATGATAATATAGTATGAAAGGGCCCTCAGTCTTTATAGAAAGAGCAATGGATTCAGGTTCCTTACCTACAGAAGCCACATTCTCATAATTGTCCATCATCACATAATTGTACAAATGTTTCTGTTTCTTCGTCAACAGATTCCATTCATCCTCAGAGAAATATACTGCCACATCTGCAAAGGTCACCTGAAATATAAAATAGCCCTCATCCAGAGAGTGACTGAGCAAAAGAGGAGGAAAGCACATGGTGCATCCAAATATTATTTCATCACTTCAGAATTCAGTCCAAGAAATAAACTTTAAATTCTGTTAGCAAAAAAAAAAAGCTACTACCTTTGAGATCAGATTGTCTTGAATACTTTCAATATAATATACAATGTAATAAAAAATATAATTTAGGCTATGGCTGGGATATAGTTCTGGGGAGCACTCTGGACTTGAGGGACACTGGGCCCACCCCCAGTTTAGATCCAGAGGTGGTCTCCCATATCCTCTACTTTTCACAGATGGAAAAGCAAGGCACAGTGGACAAGCAACACCAGAAGGTGGTGAGTATGGCCAAGGTTGTTTAGGAGGAAGATCACAAAAGCTAGGAAGGGAACAGCAGTTTGGTTTTGCCTCAGCCTCCTGGCAAGGGAAGACCCTGGCAACTTCTCTCCTCTCCGCCTTTTTGAGTTGATGGGGTGCAAACCCCTTGGAAGTCACTTTGCAGCAACTCAAAAGAGATGAGGAGAAGGGGAAAAGTGGGAGAAGGAGAGAGAAACCGGGACATTTTTGAAAGCCCCTGAAAAAAGTGGGGTGACAGAGGATAAACCAGGACTTTCTCTGCCAAATTGGAACAATATGTTCTCCACTTGCTTTCATGAGTTGACCCAGCAGTGACACAAATGAAACTAATAGTCAGGATGGTGACTCACCAAAGAGTTGTACTTCGACAGCCTCTTTCTCTTGGAGCCAAACTCCTTCCGCTTGGCCTCTGTGTTGGCCATCAAGTGGGCAGGGGTCTTGGTGGCCCTGAACCTGGGTCTCTTCCAGCAAAATAGGCCCCTTAGCTGTATAGAAGGAGACCGCGTTGAAGTTCCTGTGAAAAGAGACTAGAGTTAGGCTTGATTTGTCAAGAAATCCTGCATCTCTCAAAGACACAGAGAACAGCATGCTGCTAGTGAGATACACAGGTGACATATGCCTCCTTTGGGCCAATGCAGAGATGGACATCCCCTTCCTCCCTCTTCACCAAACAAAGCCCCATGGACCTAGCATAGATTCACTGCAGCTCCCCTACACATCAGATACTCCATGTTAAAATGCTCTTGACGTTGCTATGTTGCGCAACACGTGAGGCAACACGTTAACGTATGGCGTCAGATTCTCCACCTTGACTGTAGTCAGTAGATTGTGAGCTGAAGAAACACCTGTCGCTTTCTCAATGAGCAAAGAGACACTGTAATCTTCTCTCAGATGAGTATTCTATGCATATAAGAAGTTCCACTGTGAACAACACTATACACATCGACACCCTCCACCATCCACACCAGTAACAACCCACTCTGAGGCACACACTGTCTGACTCTTCCTCAGTGACAGTTGAGAATGACAGTTGACAGT
Source organism: Sceloporus tristichus (assembly GCA_016801065.1). Classification (NCBI taxonomy): domain Eukaryota; kingdom Metazoa; phylum Chordata; class Lepidosauria; order Squamata; family Phrynosomatidae; genus Sceloporus; species Sceloporus tristichus. Next base: position 20,496 of record JACSCI010000751.1, read on the forward strand.
TGCATCAATATTCCAGTGATGCACTGTTTAAATGCTGACACATCTAACTGCCACTAGAGCTGTCAATGACTTCCACAACAGCTCCACCTAGTGGCCACATGCATGTCATTCCCTCAGACCTGTTCACCATGGTCCTGACACTCCATGCCTTGTGAGAGTGGAGGGGGGTCAGGGGATGGGGAATTGGAGAGGACCCTGGCTATGTCCCTGGAGCTAGATGTGAAATGAGCGCATCATCTGCTGAAACCTCCTGACCTCCCCAGTGGCCCTCAGAGGAGAAGGCCTTCCTTTGGCTTCTGGCTAGAGAAACACAGCTGGATGCTTCTCCAATGCCTCGCACCCAACACTCTCATCAGGCATGGAATGAACATGGAGCATGGCTTCCACAATTCCCATTTTGCATTTTGTGTTTCTTCTAATTTCACATCTATTTTAAACCTCTCCCTCATTTGACGATAAAGATACCAGTGACAATCTAGGCCAGATTCTTTAGGTTCTTCTTGTCTTTTGATCTCTAGTTTTCCTTGCAATTCTTTCATTACATCCTTGTATCTTAAACAGTTAGTTTTCTGGATACTTTTCCTCCCGAAAAGAGCCTCAAGCAGCAAACACCATAAAGGTATTTTTGGAGATATTCTACACTTGTTTTTCCCCAGATCTTCAATAGAGCTTTTCTTATGAAATGTTTTGTGCTTTCTTTACGAACTTTCTCTTTGCCATAAATTAGGTATCCATGCCACCCAAATCTTAAATGTTCACCCTCCAGACATAACAACTGTTCATTCTCTGACAGAACCCATTCTCTAATCCAAACTAAACAACAAGCAGCATAATAAAGTTTTAAGTTTGGTAAACCCAGCCCTCCTCTACTTTTGTTATCACAAAGTATTTTTGTTTTTATCCTGGCTCTTTTTTTATTCCAAATACATTTTGATGTTTCCTTTTGCCATAGATTCAATGGTTTTTCATTTTGGATGATGGGTATCGCTTGGAACAGAAACAGTATTTCAGGAAGCAAACTCATTTGGATCAGTGATATTGTTCCTAATAGCGATAAGTGTAATTTTCCCCATTTTTCTAGGTCTTTTCTGATTTCCTTCCATGTGTCTCATAGTTATTGTGAAATAGATCTCAGTTTTTATGTGTTAAATGTATTCCTAGATAGGAGTTAGTCCAGGGGACTGAGGGGGTCTCCTTTCCCAAAGGGGGAGGCAAGGACCGGTGGACCTTCCCCAGCGAGGGTCCAAAGGGAGAGTCTCTTTCCCCACCTCTCTCTCCCAGGCACCATAGCCCAGCCTCCCATTGGCCCTGAGTCCCTGCTTCCCCTTCCTCAGACACCCACAGACCCTTTCCTTCTTGCCTTACTTCCTTCACCACAAAATGGAGGTCCAGAGGCAGAAAGGGACACACTTCCTTCCTTTTGGCCCAAGGAGCCTGGCCTCCTTCTGACTCTGGAGCCTCAGAGAGAAAGAGAAGCCTCTGTTCAACTGAGGCCTCAGAGAAGGTTCTGGAACATTATTCCCCAGAGTCACAAGCAGCACAAAATGGCTGCCAGAACACAAAATGGCTGCCAGAACACAAGATGGCCGTCTCTGCCTCAGTGCTTGTCAGTTGGCAGTTTGAGGCCTTCAGGAAACCCAAAATGGAGAATGAAAAGGCCTCAAAGTCGGAAGGAGCCTCAAACAGGATTTCCAAACCTTAACAACACCTAAAATGCCAAAACAAAAGAACATTCCCAGAGATCCATAGCACTGAGCTATGGCCATTACAGTGGTGCAGAACAAGAACGCCCAGCGATGGTGGCATTAATGAGGATTAAGGTCTGGTGGCAGCTCTATCCCCCCTCCCCCCCCAGGCCTGATATCATCATCATCATCATCATCATCATCCTCATCATCTTTGCTACAGCATGAGAGCCACCATTAAAAGCATTGAAATCCCCTTTGGGGAGTCCCAGTCTCCCACCTTCAGAGAGGGTGACCCATGCCTAGAAGGACTGCTGGGCCTCCTTCCTCCCCCCCTTAATGGCAGTGGCCAAAGGAAAGCAGCAGCAGCAGTGGACCCAAGCCAGGCCCAGCCAGACCTCAGTGCAGCAGTGAAGCCTAGTGGTTCCAGGCCTTTTCCCTCTGCTGCCACTCCACTCCCCCCTCTCCTTCCTGTCTGTATGTCTGTGTCCTTCTCCCTCTAAAACTCTGCTGCTCTCTCCTCTCTCACTCTTCCGTGCGCAGAGCTAAATAGAGAAGCAGAAGCTCCGCCTCTTCTTGAGACTGGCCAATGAGGACAGAGGGCCTGGAAGACCACGCCCCCTGCTCCAGACTCACATTTTGTGTTCAGGGGCCATTTTGTGTGTTGGTTACGACTGTGGGAAATAGCCTCAGTTGAACAGAGGCCCCTCTTTCTCTCCTGAGGCTCCAGAGCAAGAAGGAGGCCAGGCTCCTTGGGCCAAAAGGAAGGAAGTGTGTCTCTTTTCTGAGAGGGTTTTCTTATTACACAGCTCTGCTCCTTCTGGGGAACAAGGGTTTTAAAAGGGATCAGAAATGGGGAGGATAGTTTTCAGGTGGTATTTAACCCCACAGAGGATATCTAAACTGTACAAGGGCATGGAGGGTTTATGTTGGAAATGTCAAAAGGAACTAGGGACTTATTTGCATAGCTGGTGGTTATGTGATAAGGCCAAACAATATTGGAAGAGGATTCACGAAGAAATGAAAAAGATATTTAAATTCACCATGTCTCCTGACCCTGATGGTGTATTTGTTAAATATGATAGAAGACCAGGAACTGGAAAAGACAAATGGCAAACTGGTTTCTCTGTTCATAGTCACGGCTAGAATGCTTTATGCAAAGTATTGGAAGTCTAAGGAGGTTCCATCAATAGATGAACGGAAAATCAAATTATATGAAATGTATGAAACAGACAAACTAGTATGCCTGATGAAAACCGATTCAATGTTAGAGTTTTTAAAGGACTGGGAACCATGGATTTTCTATTTACACCAAGAAGAGAGTCCTAATAGATATATAGCTATTGTAGATTAAAGTTAAACATTTATGAGGGTGCCAGATTTATTAATACAAAGATACAAGTGTATTATTTATTTAGGCTATGTGATATACTGGCCACACGTTGGATTATAGAGGGTGGTTAGTAGAGCATTAGCAGGAGGCTTAAGGATCTGGATCCTTGGCAATAAAAATAGAGAGTGTGGATGGCAACGCTCTTTATAATATGACTGTACTTAATGCAGAGATCAGTTTGGGTACACAGTTGGGATTTAATGAATGTGGAATATGTTTTCTAGGTTGGATACTTAACGATTATTAAGAGTATGTTTTGAATATAGATCACTCATATCAAGCAACAAGGGCTCAGCTAAGGAAGATATGTTTTGTCTTTGTGTCTGTACGTTTATGTTCGTGTAGTTTAAGGGGTGGTGGTGGGTGTAGGGGCTTGGATGGTTTTATATTTTGTAAGGGTGTATGTTATAGTTTGTAATACTGTATATTGTATATTGTGTTTCCTCGTTTGTACTGCTTTTAATTAATAAAATTTTAAAATTAAAAAATACAAGCCTTATTCTTATTCTTCTTCACAAACATTGGGCTTTGGCTTCAAAGAGGAGGCTTGTCCCCCCAAAAAGGCCAAAAGTGGCTCTTTTCAGAGGTTTTAAAAGTCTCCCCAGTTTCCTTATTAAGAGATTTTTACGCATCAAGGAAATTGACAAACAGACCATCTCATATTACCAAGAATGAAACAAACAAATACAGAAACAAACAAACAACAACAAAAATAAGGATTAAACAGAAAAACAAAGTGCTTAGTTTTTGAAAGCAAAACCATTATTATGAGGGTAAAAACCAGACTTGGGTGCTTCTACCTTTTAACAGCCAGCTTAGGCTGTATCTGCACTGCAGAAATATTCCAGTTAGAAACTGTGTTAACTCTCCTGGCTCCTTCCTGTGGAATCCTGGGATTTGTAGTTTGTTGGGCACCAGAGATCCAGAGCCACCCCAAGGCAAGGATCTCCAGGATCTCTTGGCCCTCTTTTGCTTGCAAATACTGACTATATCAGGGAGTCTCTATATTAAAGCATCAGGAAAACCTTTAGGTATTGTTAAGGTTGGGAAATCCTGTTTGGGTCACTTCTGACTTTAGGGACTTTACATCCTCCATTATGGGTTTCCTGAAGGCCTCAAACTGTCAACTGCCAAGCGCTACGGTTGAGGGGGCCATTTTGTGTTCCGCCAGCCATTTTGTGGTCCAGCGGCCATTTTGGGACTGGCCCATTGTGACCTCAGTTTGATGCTCCTTACCTGAAGCATTGATAGTGTCCCATTGTGATCTCAGGCTGATGCTCCTTACCTTAAAGATTTAGATAGGACTATTATGAGTTGAGGCTGGTGCTCTTTACCTGAAGGGTTGAGACTGGCCCATTGTGACTTCAGCCTGAAGCACCTTCTCTGAAGGATTGAAAATGGCCCATTGTGACCTAAGGCTGATGCTCCTACCCTCATGCATTGAATCTGCCCATTTTGATTTCAGGCTGATGCACCTTGCCTGAAGTATTCAGATGGCGCTATTGTGACTTCAGGTTGCTGCTCCTTACTTTAAGCATTGAGACTGTTCCATTGTAATCTCAGAATCAGAGAATTAGAGAATCATAGAGTTGGAAGAGACCACTGGGGTCATCCAGTCCCCCTTCCATGGAGGAACTCTCAATCAAAGCATAGTGAGAGATGGCCATCCAGCCCCTATTTAAAAACTTCCAAGGAAGGAGATCCAATACACTCTGAGAAAGGAGTGTGTCCCAATGTCTCTCCTAATGTTGAGGTGGAATCTCTTTTCCTGGAGTTTGCATCCATTTTTCCGGTTCTTGTTCTCTGGAGCAGCAGAAAACAAGCTTGCTCCCAGCACAATATGGCATCCCTTCAAATATTTAAACAGGGCTGTCATATCACCTCTTAACCTTCACTTCTCCAGGCTAAACATCCACAGTTCCCTAAGTCGTTCCTCATAGGATATGGTTTCCAGACCCTTCACTATTTTAGTCGCCCTCCTTTGGACACACTCCAGTTTCTCAACATCCTTTTTGAATTGTAGGGCCCAGAACTGGACACAACATTCCAGGTGTAGAATAGAGTGGGACTATTACTTCCCTTCATCTAGACTATACTTCCATTGATGCAGCCAAAAATTGCATTGGCCTTTTTAGCTGCCGCATTGCACTGTTGTCTCATGTTCAGCTTGTGGTCTACTTGAACTCCTAGATCCATTTCATACGTATTTTAATTCAGCCAGGTGCCCCCCCATTTTGTATCTGTGCATTTCACTTCTCTGCCCTAAGTACAGTACCTTACATTTCTCCATGTTGAATTTCATTTTGTTAGCATTGGACAAGCTTTCTAATCTATTCAGGTCATTTTGAATTTTGATCCTGTCCTCTGGGGTATCAGCTACTCCTCCTAATTTGCTTTCATCTGCAAATTTCATAAGTATGCCACCATTTCTGTCATCCAAGTCATTGATAAAGATGTTGAATAGCACTGGGCCCAGGACAGAGCCCCACTGGACACCTCACTGGTCACTTCTCTCCAGGATGAAAAGGAGCCACTGTTGAATATCCTTTG
>JACSCI010000752.1:9316-26111 GCA_016801065.1 Sceloporus tristichus
GTTGTTCTCAGAAGTCAATCCTAATGATACATCAGAGGGTCCACACAGGAGAGAAGCCATACAAATGTCAGCATTGTGGGAAATGTTTTTCTGAGAAGTCAGACCTAGTGAGACATCAGAGAGTCCACAGAGGAGAGAAGCCATACAAATCCTAACATTATATTTGTCAATAACGAATATAACAAATATATTTTCAATCCAGCAGTGCAAAGAAAAGGCCCTTGTGATCTTATTTGTAAAATTTGTCTGTCAATATGTCTCTATGTTTTCAAGTTGGATTTTGTTACGTTTAGGTTTTAATTTCCAGTAGTATAGATAAGTGCTTTGGGTTGTCAATTTGGCTTGGGATTATGGGTTGTGGTATAGGTTAGGAAGATGGGAGGTTGGGATTTATTGCAGCTGGTTAGAATAGTTTTGGGAATGATAGCTTTTGCAAAGTGTGGGATGTTGGCTTAAGAAAGTTGGGGGCAGGTATTAATAGAAAGGGCTCGTTTCTGGGAATGGCAAAGGGGGCCTTGTTACCTGTGGGGCAGAGACTGTGGGAATTGGAGGTGGGGGTTAAGTTTGGAAGAGGGTAATGTTTTAGGTTTTAGGGGTTTTAATGTATTGTTTGGATTGGAGTGGTCAGTTCTGGCTTAAACATTGAATTTCTATGTGTTCTCAATAAAGTTATTTACTGTTTCAACACACAGGACTTTGATGCACAGAATTTCTGAATTTGCCCAAAACTGACCCTTTCTTCTCTCTTCAGTTCTCATCTTCATTCCCAGCCATAAGAACAGCACAGACACAAACATACAGGATACACAAAGAGAGCTATATTTCCAAAGCAGAGCCTTCCTTTTCTGCCTTTCCCTGCTAAGTCCAGCTCTGCACCTTGGGCTCCATTGCGGTCTCCTCAAAGGAAGCAAGGAGGGAAGGAAGGGGAGGCCACTGAACCCCGGCGCATACCTTCCTTTCCCACAAAGGCCGCCAGCGGAATAAGCAGCAGCATATAGGACCTGGCAATCCCTGTGCATGCTGAGGAGGGGCCTTTGGGGCTATATGCGCCTGCACAGTCTCAGCCCCAGAAGCCATTTCTGCCCTCACAGTCTGTTCTGAGGGAGGGGGAGAAGTGGGGAGAGCCCTTGTTCATTCAGAGGAATGGCTGGAGGGGAGAAGCCCCTCTTCTCCCCCCAAAGAAAGGCAGAGGTCCTGCAAGGCCTCCTCTCCCTCTTTCCTTCCCTGCCCCCTCCTTGGGGGATTCCTTGGGTCCCGGGTACTTGGGGGTTATTATGAGAAATGAAGGCCGGTGGGACCCTTGGAGAGAGGCATGGCCATGGAGGGGAGGGGGATCCAAAGGTAAAAAGGTCTTTGAGGAGCCCCCTCCCTCGTGGAAAGTGGGGCCGAGGAGAACCCCTCTCTTCTGATGGCTCATTTGGGGAAGAGTTTTGTGCCAAATAGAAAGCATTGCACAGGATGGGATTCAATAGCATTTTTCATGGGGGGGGAGTTTTCTCTGGAGTCCTGGGGGAGGGGGCTCTGGGAGGGGGGAGAGAAGAGCCAAAATCCTCTTGGCCAGAGCCAAGGGACCTCAAAACTCTGGCAATCCCCTGTCAACCTGGGAACTAGGCTTAGAGACCCACAGGATCCAGATTGAGCATCCTCCCTCACATACTTACCTTTTCCTTCACAACAACCCTGCAGAGGAGGACCAACAGAGAGACCCACAGCCCCAGAAACATCCCCCCTCCAAGTTCTGGGAGCATACTGAAAGGGCTTTTGACCCCCTTGAAGAGATGAAATTATTATTATTATTATTATTATTATTATTATTATTATTATTATTCTACTTTTTCCTCAATGGAATCAAAGAGGATTACAGTAATAAAATAACATACAATTTAAGAAATACAATTAAAATTCCAAACCCCCAACCCTTCTCCCAATTATAAAAACATTAATCAACCCTTTAAAAACCTATTAAACAGCAGGAAAATTTAAAACTTTCGTAACACAATACAGTAAAAAAAGCTTTTTGGGCAAGAAATGGGTCGTTTTCTGAAGGAGAGGTGGGAGGGCAGGATCGATATACATCAATAGCAATTTCCATCACACTAACGATGGCAAGGGTAAGGGTCAGGAGGAGGGAGAGGCAAGTCAATAGATCTCATCTAGTCTGGAAAGATGCCTGTATTAATAGCCTTCCTAAAGGCTTCCAAGTTGTTAATAGGACGGATCTTATCTGGAGGTCGTTCCAGAGTGAACCAACACCTTGGATCTTGCCCGGAAACTAATAGGCATCCAGTGGAGGGATTTAAGGACCGGTGTAATGTGGGCAGTTCTAGAAAAGCCCATAACCAACCTGGCTGCCACATTCTGTACTAATTGAAGTCTCTGAACTTGGCACAAGGGTAGTCCCATGTAGAGTGCGTTACAGAAGTTGAGCGCATATACTACTGTTTCAAGGTCTCCTTGCTCCCTGCCCCATGTCTCCAGATGATCTCACCCAGCAGCTTCATGTAAATGTTGAACAGCATTGGGGACAGGATCACGCTTTGAGGGATGCCCGACTTGAGCTCCCTCTTGGACGAACAACTGTCCCCAAGTGACAGGAATCTGCCCGAGATGTAGGACCTGAACCACTGGAAAGCAGTGCCCCAATTCCCAACTCTCCCATATGTTCCAGGAGGATACTGTGGTCAATGGTATTGAAGGCCACTGAGAGGCCTTCAATAGTACCACCATGGTCACATTTCCCCTTTTCAAAGAGCTGTCGATGCTCAAACGGAGATCGCTGACTAAGGTGACCATGGACGTCTCAACTCTGTAACCTGTCCTAAATCCAGTTTGAAATGGATGTAGAAAAATCCATCCCTTCCAAGACTGCTTGGAGTTGAATGGAGACTGCCCTCTCCATTACCTTGCCTAAGAATATTAAGATCCAAACTGGCCTGTAATTGTTTCTATCCAGAGGGTCAAAGAGAAGGCTTTTTTAGAAGTGGTTTAACCACCGCCTCTTTGAGGAAAGATGGAAGACAGCGTTCCCTGAAAGATGCATTAGTTATGTTTTTAGCAGCATCTTGATGGTATCTCCCCCTGGACGGCCAGCCAAGATAGGAAAGGATCGAGAGAGCAAGTCGTCTTTATCACACTCCCAAGGAGCTTGTCTACATCCTCTGTACTAACAGACTCAAATTCATCCAGAAGAAGAGTATAGGCAAAGGTTCTGGATACCTCTCCTGTCGCCTCTGTCATGAGACCGCCATCCAAATCGGCTCTCATCTGAGAGATTTTGTCTGTGAAGTTGTTATTAAAAGCATCACAACAGGCTTTTGTAGGTTCCAATAAAGAGTTCAGGGTTCTGGATGCTATATATTAAATAGGACAGTGTTGAAAAATATGTAGTTTGGCAAATGGGTGATATAACCCAAGAAAAAGGTTTAGTTCACAGAGACTGGAAGAATCTTAAAGTAAAAGTTGAAAGAATAGATATGTATATGCAGAACATGTTCACGTCTATAGACTTCACTGTCAAACATACTGGTGGCGACCAGATGACAGACAAGCGTCGGTGGGACCCCAAAAGCCATCAACCAACTGGAAAAGGAGATTCAACAGAGGGAAAAAGACCAAAGATTGTGATGAACTATCTAGAGAACGGGATGATTTTGATAAGGGACACTTTACGGTCTACAGAGGAAGATGTAAAGATTGCTCAGCGCACTCAAGGAATGTGGTCCAGTGAAACAGGAAGAAGCAAAGACTTTTTACTAGATGAGGTGTTAAGTCCACAGCCGGTAAAAAGAAACATGTGGTCAGTTACAAGGACTGATCCAGAGAAGACTCCTAAAAAGGACAAGGATATAATTGAGTTGATAGACTGGAAAACCAATATATTGTTGTTTGCCATTAGTATAATGGAAGATGAAGTGTTTTCAAAACCATACTGGGAACGGGGCAAAGTAGTTGGAGATGATGCTCCATCAATAAGAGAAAAGGGATAAAAGATTAAATATGTTTGATAACAACATTTAAATGGAACATATAAAGATCTAAAGTTGGGAAAAAGGTTATTCAAGTGTTATTAAAATATTAAAACCCAAAAAGTGATGGATATAATATTCTAAACATATAAGAAAATGATGGTAAGTTGTTATAACAGGTAGAACTGATATTAGACATATGTTTAAAAGGGGAACATACAGGAAAATACCAAAGATATTTAAGTTGGTTATTGATAAAACAAGTATATGAAGTATATCACATGTGTCACCTGATGTGTGTATAATGTTATACAGTGGTACCCCGGGTTACGAAAATAATTCGTTCCGCCGCCGCGTTCGTAACCCGAAAGATTTCGCAAGCCGAAAAAGCCATAGCCGCTAGCGCTAGAAGCTGCGATTTCGTGCGAAATAGCGCCGAAAAGCACCAAATTTTTTTTCGTAAGCCAAAACAGTTTTTTCCTATTGATTTTTTTCGTATCCCGGAAATTTCGTAACGCGGTGCTTTCGTATCCCGGGGTACCACTGTATATAATGGGTAAGTATAATTGATAACTGGGAGTTCCTTGGACCATAGAACCGTTTGGTTCTGTGTGTCAATCAACCTATTAAAGGGGGGAGGAGTGTGACGGACTGACTTACAAACCAGCCAATCAGAAGCCAGAGACTCTAAGCCAATCAGGTGCTGGCTGAGGAGTTTGAAGCTTCCGCTTGGCAGTTGGGTGGAGTCAGTTAGGGTTTGCAATCCTGAGGGATGAAGCGGGAGCTCAGTGGGAGATAGTGATAGAGAGGATGGGAACAGTAGAGTCCAAGAGAGGAGTGGGTTCCCATAGTTCCTGAGGGATGGTTACTTAAGGAGCTGCTTTGTCCAGAGAGGGACAGGATTAGTTCTGGAGAGTCTGGAGAAGAGAGACTCAGGGGAACCAGACTCAGGAAAGGGCTTTGGCTTACATCATTTCTTGAGTGATAGTGTAGCCTGTGTGGCGGAGTTGTTGTTGTTGTTGTTGTTGTTGTTGTTATTATTATTACTATAGAGTTAAAACCAGGCCTGTATATATGTAACAAAAGAAGACATATTAACAACTCCATCTCAAAGATACCTTTGCCTATTCTGTTTTTAAAATAAACTTATATCCTTGTTTAACCAGCCGCTTGGTCTGTGCTTTAAAATCCATCCACACGACTGTCCTTCAAACACCCAAAGAAGCGTCGGGTCAAAATAGAAGAGAGGATTGTGAATCGTTACATCATCTATTAGAGATTTAAATCTGGTTCTAGGTCTTTTCCTGCCCAGATGGACTTTTGCAGGTCCTTCTGCCGTTCTAAAAATGGTTTGTCATTAAGAAGGATAGTGTAGTCTCAAATGAAAACAGTAATTTAGGCAGTACGTTCATTTTAAGTACCCTGATCCTACCCAAGAGGGATAGGTTGAGTTTAGCCCATCTATTGAGATCTTGTTTGATATCACCTCGTATTTTCTTGTAGCTGTTTTTAAAGAGGTCTAGGTTTTTAGAGATGAACTCAACACCTAGATATTTGACCCTTTTTCCTACTTTAAAGCCAGTCACTTCTTGTAGATTTTCCTGATCCTTCTTTTGTTAAATCCATTGGTAAAATTTTTGTCTTATCCCTTTTAATCTGGAAACCTGAATGCTGTCCATATTCCTTTAATTTATAAAGCAGGGGATTAACGCTTTCTATTCGGTCAGATATCACCACGTCGTCCACGTATAGTTTAAGTTTGTACTCTTCTTGTTCTATTTTCAGGCCTTTGGTCTTCTTATCTTCTTTAATGCTAGGATTCAGAGTCTCTAAAGTGGCTTCAAATAACAAAGGTGAGAGGGGTATCTCTCATTACAGGTAATGACTTTGCTTCCCCCCCATTAATAATAAGTCTTGCTGCTTGTTTTCTATAGATTGCATCTATCCAGCTGAGAAAGTAATCTCCTAGAACCATGTTTCTTAAGGTTTCCAGCATGAAGTTCCAATTAACTTCATCGAACGCCTTTTCGGCCTCAAGAAAAATCATAGCTGCTTTTTAATCTATTTTCTTCTCATAGAAGTCTATAATATCTAGTAAATTCCTCGTGTTGTTTCTAAGGTGCCTTTTTGGGAGGAAGCCCGTTTGGTCTCCGTTTATGATATTTTGTAGGATATTTAAAGATCTTTCTGCTAAGACCATTGCGAAGATTTTATAATCGTTGTTAAGGAGAGAAATCGGAATGAAATATTTCACCTCCAGCAGCTCCTTACTTTCTTTAGGAATCAGTACAATATCATCTATCTTCCAAGAGTCAGGCGTTCTTCTTTGTGAGAGTCTATTCATGATTTCTACTAGGGGTTTAAGTAGCTATTTCTGTAAGCTCTTGTAATACATTGCGCTTAGGCCATCTGTCCCTGGTGCTATGGATGCATTGGTTTTACTGATTGCTTCTAGCACCTCAGTAGCCGTTATTGGTTTATTAAGTTTGATTCTCTCTTCTTCATCAGTCTTTACTACGTCTTGTCTGTCCAAAGATTCTTGTATCCTCTCCTGGGAAATGTATCCTTCTTTGTATAGATTTGTGAAATATTTATATAAACATTCTTTCGTATGTTTTTGGTTGGAATAAATCTCATCCCCTTCTTTAACCCTTGAAAAGATTCATTTCTCCTTTTCCTTTTTCAGTTTCCATGCTAAACATTTGCCAGGTTTATTATCATTCTCAAAGTGTTTCTGTTTGATGTATCTTCATTTTTTCTCCTGCTCTTCTATTGGCCTTGTGGATATTTCCTTTTGAATCTTCTTAATCTGTTGTTGAATCATTTTGTTTTGGGGGTTTTCTTTAAGTAATTGTTCCTTATCCTTTAACTTTTCCTGTAGTTCTTTCCATTTCTTTTCTCTATTTGTCCCCTTTCGTATGATTGTTTCAAAGAGAAACCCCTCATTACCGCTTTGCTTGTGTCCCAGACGATCTCTGGGCTGACTTCTCCATTCAGATGTTCATCAAAGAAGGATTTAAGTGGGTTTGTTTTTGCTTTATCTAGACTTTTTCCGTGTTTTAACAAAGTCTCATCTAGTCTCCATATCAGTTCCTTAGGTTTATTCTTCAAAGACAATTAAATTGGGTTGTGATCCGATAGGGTTTTTGGTAGGGTTTCTCCTGCTTCCACCATTGTGCTAATAGTTGGGGAAGTCAAGAACATATCTATTCTCAACCAGGATTGATGGATGTTTGAAAAGAACGTGAATCCTTAGACAGACCATACTTGATTCTCCAGTAACTTCTAATGCGAAGGCTTCTTTTAAGTGAAAGAAAGATTTCAGCAATTTCCCTTGCTTTAAGTATGTTTTGTTGTCTGCTTTTCTATCTATCTGGGGGTCTATCAGTCTATTCCAGTCTCCCATCATTAAGGGCCTATCGCACATACGGTCTGGCATTTGTTTTTTCTATTTTCCAAACAACAGGCCTTTATTTTCTAAGGGTACATAAACTCCCACCATTAGGATCCTTTGGTCTTGTAAAGTAACTTCTACACCAATCAAGTATCCATTGGGGTCTGAGAATACCTCTTTTGATTCTCATTTATCCTTTACATAAATCACTACACCTTTTTCCCTCTCTTTTGAGGCTGCTATGTATTCTTTCCCCAATTTGGCATTTTTCAGCAATCTTATATCCTCTTTCTTTATATGGGTTTCCAGAAGGCAAATGACATCAAGTCTCTGTTTCCCTAAATAATGAAAAAGTTTACCTCGTCTTTTTCGGCTGTTAATTCCTTTATCATTCAATGATATGATGTCCATCTTTTCCCGTTTCATCGTCATATTCTCCATCTATATTGTCCTCTCTTGTGTTTGGATCTGGTTTCCTAACCAATTCCCCTTCTTATGTTTCTTCTTCTAAGTTCTCTTCCTCCTTTTCCTCTTCTCCTTTTCCGGGGTTGTTTCTTTCTTCTTTCTGACTTCCCCCTTTATTAAGTTCTTTTTCATTCTCATGTAGAAAATGTCTTGCTTTTTGTACCAAGTTGTTTGGTATCTTTTTTGCTTGAATTATAAAGATAGGCCCTGAGTTAATTCCCATTTGTAGCAGATTCTATTGCTGAGCAAAACCTTAGTCAGTGGTCCATATTCCTTCCTCTTCCTTAACAGTTTCCCAGAGATATCTTTAAACAATAAAATCTCATTTTCTTCCATTTTGAATCTTGTATGAAAGTGTTGTTGAAGAATTGCTTCTTTCATTTGAATCCTAACAAAATAAATCAGGATATCTCTGGCCAGTCTCTCTTGTTTTGAGACCCAGGAGCTTACTCTGAACATCTTTTCCAACTCAAGGAGAAAAGGTTCATTATCTAGGTCCATAAATTCAGCCAAGGCTGGTATTATCCTTTTATATAGATCTTCGTCCTTCTGTTTGGGAAGACCTCTGCTCCCTAAATCTTTGCTCTAATTTAATTCTTTCTGCTGTATCTTCAGTATCTTCTTTTGATAATCTCTCATCTCTTTCCCCAATTTTTTATTTTCTTCCTCCAGGAATGTCACTCTTTCCCTGGTTTGTGTTAATTCTGATGTTATCTTTTCCAGAGAGTATTTATGTTAAGCAACGGGGTGGACATTAAACCAACAGAATCCCCAGACTTTCCCTAGTCTTTAAGCTGAGGCAAATACATTCAATGTGGTCCATCTTATGGAAAGGTATACTGGCCAAAGCAAGATTGTCTTCATGGACCAAAGCAATGTCCTCTTACCTGCTCTCTGACGGAGAACCCGGCTGGTAAGGCCTGAGCCCAGGAGGCTGAGCTATCTTCACCCAGCCAGGTCTCCGTGAAACAAGCCAGGTCAGCCTCTTCATCCAGTAGGAGATCCTGGACTATCTGCGTTTTATTTTTGACTGACCTGGCATTACACAAGAGCAGGGGAAGGTTCTGTGGTTGGTTTGTTATGCTCTCCAGCTCTTTTGGGATATCAGGGTGAATGGAAGGGGAGAGAGATATCTGTCAGGGTCCTAATTGCAGCCCCTCTTGCAACATAAAAGGCAGTACTTTGAAAAAGGAATAGCTTTTTATTGAAGAAGATACATGCAATAGAAGTGACTTTTTTGTCAGGAATGAAAGAAAGTATAGACATATCACCTTTATAACCATATCAATGAACCCCACCCCATTAACCAATAAAGCTAATCAATTGGATAGCCCTTTCCTGAGCAATGTCCTCCCATCCGGGATTCTGGCAGCTTTTCTAAAAACAATTAAGCTCTCATGTGCCTTCTCTCAACCAATACATCTGAGGCCTTAGACCACAGAACTCAGCCACACAACAGTTTTAATTAACATTATGGCTTAACGATGTGTTTGTGTATATATATATATATAACGGATCCTCATCCATCCCAATCTAATATGATACCATATGAAAATACAATGAGCATAAACCCATAACAACATAATACAATATAAAAATACCAATAACTCTCTATGTTTCCCCTCCTTTTCCAGAGACCAGTCTTTTAAACTCAAGGCTCTGTTAGAAAGATGATTCCCACACATTCCAATCCTAGCAAACAATCACATTCTTTAGCCATGATCTCCCTACCTCTTTCTAGTATCTTCTATTAAAGCACATATTAAAAAATATTATTTTAACCCACCATAATTCCCATCTATCTCAACTCTAATTTAAACCTAAACCTATAACCCTTATGGCATGAATCCCTAAATGAATAAATGAATAAATGCATGAATGAAGTGATTCATGACATATTGTGACTTCAGGCTGGTGCTCCTTAACTGAATGGGACTGGCCCATTGTGATCTCAGGCTGTTGCTCCTTGTCTGCTGCCATGAGATGGGACCATTGTCAATTTTGGCTAATGCTGATTACCTGAAGGATTGAGATGTGACCATTTTAACCTTGGTCTGATGCTCTTTGGATGAAGGATTGAGAGGGTACTATTGTGACTTCAGGATGGTGTTCTTTACCCGAAGGATTAAGACTGGCTCGTTGCAACCTGAAGCTGATGCTCCTTGCCTGAAAGATTGAGATGGGAGAATTGTCACTTCAGACTGGTGCTGTATACCTGAAGGAATGGAACTGGTCCATTGAGTGTCAGAAACAGTGTATAAGGGTTCTGTCATAAAGGGTAAACATATTAGGGTTTGATTCTTAGAGTTATAGTTGTAGTTTATAGTAGGTAGTGTAGAGTAATGGGCTATAGAAAGTCTGGTGGCGCAGTGGTTAAATGCCTGTACTGCAGCCATTCACTCAAAACCACAAGGTTGCGAGTTCAAGACCAGCAAAAGGGCCCAAGCTCGACTCAGGCTTGCATCCTTCCGAGGTCGCTAAAATGAGTACCCAGACTGTTGGGGGCAAATTAGCTTACTTTCTAATTAGCTTACTTGCTGTTCACCGCTATGATCTTTGGAATAGCGGTATATAAATAAAACAAATTATTATTAATTATTATTATTATGTAGTGGGAAATGTTAGGAAGACAGATGGAGTGACTTTTAGATGAAGGAGGGTGTTTGGAGAGGGGCTGGGATTGCAGCTGTAGATGATTATCGAGGAGTGAAGCTGGCTTGGGAAGACCGCTCTTCAAGGTGAGGCTGTCTGGGAGAAGGGAAGGGAAGTATACACAACATTGGTATCTATGCAACAAAACCTGTGCAGCCTTTTCCAGAAGAAGCCGAGAAGGTACAATGTGTGGCGGGGAGACTGGAAGGGGAAGCCGCTAGATGGCTGGTACAACTGTATGACAGTCGGGCACCAGAACTGCAAGATTTAGCCTCATTTATGACTACACTGAGAGCCTGATTTGAAGACCCTTTCTGTGTCGATTCATTTCCTTTTCAGTTCCTACACCCTTAATATCTTTTTTAAATCTTTCATTGATTTGGTGGCGCATTAAACAGAATAATTATATTTCTTCTTTCTTTAATTCTCTTATTGTTTTCATCAGTCTTCTTCACCATCTTGAATTAAAATATTGTTAAAGGTGATCCATCTCCCTTTGGTAGATTTCTCTTCTTTGTGGAAGGCTTGTAGTACAGAAGTCCATCTTGGTATTCTGAGATAATACACACACACACACACACACACACACACATATAATTTTTGCCAAATTTTTAATTATGCTTTCCTTAGAGGTTTATAGAAATTTTTTATAGTTTGTGACATCTTCATAACTCAAATATGGATGCCATCCTCTTTCCGGACCATCACTTTCTAGAATCTTTTTTCTCTTAAATTTATCCAGCTCGAAATCCATGTAAATGAGTTTGCATTATAATATGTTTTCAAGTTTGGAAGACCCATTCCTCATTTTCCTTTCAAATCTTGGAGTGCTCTCATTTTTATTCTGAGCTTCTTGCCTTGCCAAATAAATTCTTGCAAATCTTTAGATCAGACTTTAAAGGGTATATTTGTTGAAATTATAAAAATAACATTTGCCTGAAAGATTCAGACTGTCCCATTGTGACTTCAGTCTGATGCTCCTTGGCTGAAGGATTGAGATTGGCTCATTGTGAAGTTAGGTTCATTCTCCTTGCCTGAAGTACTGAGATGGAAATAGTGTGACTTAAGGCTTGTGCTCCTTACCTGAAGGATTGAGACTGGCCCATTGTGACTTCAGTCTGATGCTCCTTGGATGAAAGATTAAGAATGGCCCATTGTGACCTAAGGCTGATGCTCCTTCCCTCATGCACTGAGTCTGCCCATTTTGACTTCAGGCTGGTGCTCCTTACCTGAAGCATTGAGACTGTCCCATTGTGATCTCAGAATCATAGAATCATAGAGTTGGAAGAGACCACTGGGGCCATCCAGTCCAACCCCATTCTGCCATGCAGGAACTCTCAATCAAAGCATCCCCGACAGATGGCCATCCAGCATCTGTTTAAAGACCTCTAAGGAAAGAGACTCCAATGCACTCTGAGGAAGGAGTCTGTTCCACTTTCGAACAACAAACTGTCAGTTAGATCCTCCTAATGTTGAGGCAGAATCTCTTTTCCTGGAGCTTGCATCCATTGTTCAGGGTCCTGTTCTCTGGATCAGCAGAAAACAAGCTTGCTCACTCCTAAATATGACATCCCTTCAAGTATTTAAACAGGGCCATCATATCACCTCTGAACCTTCTTTTCGACATGCTTCCTCACAGGGCATTGTTTCCAGACCCTTCATCATTTTAGTTGCAAAAGTCTTGCCTTGGGCAACTGTAATGACTGGGCTCCAGTCAATGGAGGTCTTCTTCAGGCAGAAAAGGGAGGTTTATGCAAACACAGAATGACATCACTGTTACGGAAGGCTCTCTTGACCAATCAGAGAGCAAGATAAAGGTTCTTCTGGAAGCTTCCGTGAGAAGGATATAAGGCCTGAGAGACCAAGAGACAGTTGGGGGAATTGTGTCGGTTGGAGATCGAGAGAGAGAGTTAAAGAGCGGATCTTGGAAGTTAGTCTCAGAATTGGACACTTAGGTTTATTTATTTTCTTTAATAGCTTGTATGAATTGAACATTATATACTTACAAATATTGTACCTGCAAGATTCTTAATATCTTGTATGACTTATATTTTGCTTATATTTCATTATCTATAATAAATACCTCCTTGGAGTATCTACTACTCGACGCTCCTTTTACACGTGTCTTGGATCGGCTGATGCTTGGGAAGATCAGTAAAGAAGTAAAAATAAGGTTCCTTAACCAGTCCCAGTGTAGGTTAAGGGAAATCCCTTTATAATTCGCTGGATGATGGCAGTGAGATTTAAGGAAATTAAGGGTCTGCTGGGCTAAGAGCCATAATGTCTGAGGTGGTTTACAGACCGCCCTTTTGGGGTGGCCTCCACCCGTCCTTTTCCCCGATGGATCAGGGCCTCAGCTGCCACAGCGGCAGCCCTGAGGCCCCGATCCGCCGCTTTTCCAGGCAGTGGGGAAGTGGCAAAATGCCACTTCTCCGCAGCCTGGAAAGGGATGTCCTTGGGGCTTCAAACCCCAAGGACACCCCAACAGCAGCAGGGAAATGGAGAAAGGGGCCGCTTGTCCCCTTTCTTCTTTGTGTCACTGGCTCAGCAGTGTAAAGGCTGCGCCAGTGGCACAAACCAAGGAAGGAGCTCCGTTTCAGAGCTCCTTCCGGTGCTGCAGAAAGGGAACCACAGGTGCCCTTCAGCGGCATGAAGAAGTCATGTCCGCACTGCCCCACGTGGAGGCGCCACAGCCGTGACGTTGTAATGGTGGCACCCATGTAGAAAGGACGCCACTATAACAACATACTAGAGTTGCGAGGCATCTGAAAAGGCCGCCCCAATGCAACCCTAGTACGCCTGTAGGCCGGCACAAAGTGTTGGTCTGTACAGCACCTCAATGTCTAATTAACAATTTGTAAGCCACTCTGATAGCCTTTTGGCTGAAGAGAAGGGTATAAAAATATCATCATCATCATCATCATCATCATCATTACAAGGCTGTGGTTTGGCTGCTTGGACCACAGGAAATCATCACAAGGGCAGAGGCAGTTAGAGCAGTTGTTGAACAATTATTTAAATTAATAAGAGATTGCTGGAAGAAATACATCCGGTTGCCTTTTTAAAGCCTTAAAAACTTATCAGATGTCTTCCGGAGGCTATTCCATAACTTGGGAGTGACAGAAGAGAAGGTCCTCTGGGTAAATGTGGGCAGTCTACTTTTTAATAGTAAGTTTTTACCAGAGGTCCTTAATGTGTGGGGCAGATTGATGGGAGAAGGAAATCCCATAAGTAAGCTGAACCCAAGCCTTGAAGGGCTTTAAAGGTTATCACCAAGACCTTGTACTGTTCCTGGATATTAACAGGTAGCAAGTGAAGGGACTTTAGAATGGGTTTAATATGGTCACCTCTAGAACTTTCAGTGACAACTGTGGCTGCCATATTTTGAATTTAATGAAGTTTCCAGACTTGGTGCAAGGGTAACCCTTCGTAGGCCACATTGCAAAAGGCAAGTTGTGTGGTTACCAGCATCTACACCATAGTTTCGTAGGTCTTCAGGTTCCAGGAAGGGATGCAGTTGGTGTATCAACTGAAGCTAATAACTGGTACTCCTGGCCATTGCATCTATCTGGATCAATGGATCCAACAGCACGACCAAACTGCAAACATACTCCTTTAGGGGAAGTGTGACCCCATCCAGGACCGGTTGACAAACCTTCATATCCAGATTAGGATCCCCAACAACGAGTACCTCCGTCTTATCTGGATTCAGTTTCAGTCTTTTTTTCCTCATGCAGCCAATTTTTTTCCTCAAGACATTCATTCATAGGGGAGATGCCTCCCTTAATTGATGTTGAGGTCTGGGGCATGGAGAGTTATATCTGGGTGTCATCAGTGTACTGATAACAGCCCACTCCATGCCTCCAGATGATCTCTCCCAGTGGTTTCATGTAGATGTTAAACAGCATTGGAGACAGGATGACGCCTGAGGAACACCATATTTAAGATCCCTATTAGAGGAACAACTGTCTCCAAGCATCAACATCTGGAATCTGCTTGAGAGATAGGACCAGAACCACTGCAACACATTGCCCCCGATCCCCAATTCCCTCAGGCTTTCCAGAAGGATGCCATGGTTGATGGTATCTAAAGCCACTGAGAGGTCCAAAAGCATCAAGAGGGTCACACTTCCCCTGTCGATACTCAAGTGCAGATCATCTACTAAGGTGGCCAAAGCAGTCTTGACTCCGTATCCCATCCTGAAGCCAGTTTGAAATGGGTCTAGATAATCTGATTCTTCCAAGACTACTTGGAGTTGAAGACTGTCAACTGTCCTCTCAATCACATTGCTTAGAAATGGAAGATGAGAGACCGGTCTGTAATTGTTTATGTCCAAGGGATCTAGGGAGGGCTTTTTCAGAAGCAGCCACACCACTGTTTCTTTTAGGGAAGATGGAAAATAGCCCTCCCTAAGAGATGCATCTATGATATAGCTCAGGTGAGTCCTAAGTCCATCTCCTTCTTGGATGACCAGCCATGAAGAGCAAGGGTCGAGAGGGCAAGTCGTCTTCTTCAGACTTCCAAGGAGCTTGTCCACATCCTCGGTACTCAGAGATTGAAATTGATCCAGTATGATCTTATTCACGGAGTCACTGGACACCTCACTTATAGCCTCTGCCAAATGCTGGTGTCCAAGTCAGCTCTTACCTGAGAGATCTTATGTGTGAAATGATCAATTAAAGTGTCACAGTGTGCTGTGGTATGTTCTAATAATGGGTTATGGGAGGCAGAGACCTGAGTCAGGTCCCAGATGCGTCCCCCCATTTCAGCATTCCCTTTATGCTTCTCTTTCCTTGCAGCTTTCTCTCCCTCCTTCCTTTTTCTTTAACCTACATCCCTTCAAAGGAGTCCAAGACCCTTTCAGCATTTTTCCAGAATGGGGGGGGGGCAATCTTTCTGGCGCCATAGGTCTCTCTACTGGTCCTCCTCCAGAGGGTTGTTGTGAAGGACTAGGTATATATTTGTGTGGGGATGCACTGGGATCCTGTGGGCCTCTAAGCCTAGATCCCAGTGTGCCAGGGATGTGTCAGTCTCCCCAGAAGAAGCTTTAGGGTCGCTCTGTCTGCCTCCTCCTGGCTTTGGCCTAAACCTGGGCTCTTCTCTCCCCCCATACAGAGCCCTCTCCCCCCAGGGAAAACTGCTCCCTCGTGAAAATGTTGTTTCCAATGCTATCTTGTGTGATGCTATTTATTTGGCAC
Organism: Sceloporus tristichus; assembly: GCA_016801065.1. Lineage (NCBI taxonomy): Eukaryota > Metazoa > Chordata > Lepidosauria > Squamata > Phrynosomatidae > Sceloporus > Sceloporus tristichus. The sequence continues at coordinate 24,991 of JACSCI010000752.1, forward strand.
AAAAATCTTCCCCAAATGAGGAATGAGAAGGGTCTTTCCTCTGCCCCACTTTCCAGGAGGGAGGGAGCTCTTAAAAGCCCCTGTTACCTTTGGATCCACCTCCCTCCATGGCCATGCCTCTCTCCAAGGATCCCCCTGCCCTCTCTTCTCATAATAACCCTCCAAGTACTTGGGCCCCAAGGAATCCACCGAGGAGGGAGCAGGGAAGGAAAGAGGGAAAGGAGGCCTGGCAGGCCCCCTGACTTTCTTTGGGGGGAGGAGATCGGGGTTTCCTTCCTTCTTATAACCCAAGAGCCCAACAGAAGAACCTCCAGCCATTCCTTGGAATGAACAAGGGCTCTCCCCACTTCCCCCTCCCTCAGAACAGACGGTGAGGGCAACAATGGCTTCAGGGGCTGAGACTGCACATGCACATATGCCTGAAAGGTCCCTCCTCAGCATTCGCAGGCATAACAAGGCCCTTGCTGCTGGTGCTGCTTATTCCACTTGCGGCCTTTGGAAGAAGGGAACCTACACCCTTCCTTCCTTCCTTCTTTGCTTCCTTCCTTCCTTCCGGAATGGAACCCAAGCTGCAGAGATGTACTCAGGAGGGATAGGCTGGGAAGACTCTGCTTTGTACATATAGCTCTCTCTCTCTCTCTCTCTCTCTCTCTCTCTGTGTGTGTGTGTGTGTGTGTGTGTTTGCCTCTGTTATTATGGAGCTGAGGACTGAAGAGAGAAGGGTCAGTTTTGTGCAAATTCAGAACTTCTGTGCATAAAAGAGTCCAGTGTGTTGAAACAACAAAGAACTTTATTAAGAAAACTCAGGCGGGGTACAGACTGCCAAAAAGAGATGCCTCTTTGGCGCCTCCCTCTGCTGCGCAGGAGCACCACAGCGTACAAATTGTGGGGCGCTGCTGCACAGCAAAGAAGGAGCTCCAAAAAGTGGCTTTTTGCGGCAGCACAAAGCACCAAAGATGGCACGGTTACATCGCAGCTGCGCAGCGCTATTTGGAGGTGGCGCAACTGCGACATAATCGTTGTATGCGCCATATGTATGGCGCTTCACAACTGCAGCACCTACATGATGTGCTAGTGTTGCAGGATGTGTGCACGTGCTGCCCGAGGCAACCCTAGCACGT
>JACSCI010000754.1:9472-19640 GCA_016801065.1 Sceloporus tristichus
GCCAAGGATGGTGGGAGGGACAGGGAAGCCAGCCAATCAGGGCCAGGAATGGTGGGAGGGATGGGGATTCCAGCCAATGGCAGCCCTCAGAGTGTCCTCTGGAGCCAATCATGTGTAAAATACATATCATAAAAACATCACAAATTTCCAATTACAGTAATCGCAGGGCAGTTATGCTGTTATGACCAGAAGTAAATGTATACACAGTTATGATTATATATACATGCTGATGTTGACCAGAACATGGGCGGTGTATACATGCGCAGGTGTATCAATGTGCATTCATATGTGCCCGCATATTTCTCCATGCATTTGCTTATGTTTACATTGTATGCAAGTAGAAGAGTATATATAAATGTGTGTGTTTATTCTAGCCAGCTGCAACAAATCCCAGGCCCCATTTACCTAACCGATACCACGACCCACAATCCCCAGCCAGATTTACAACCCAAAGCCATTATCTTTACTATTAGTAATTAAAACCTAATCTTAACAAAATATAACTTTAAAACATAAAGAGACATATGGACAGACAAACCGTAAAAGCAAAATCACAAGGGCCTTTTCTGGATTGGAAATATAATTTTTGCATTCCTTACTGACAAAAATAATGCTAGTTCACTCCTGGGGTTTGTGTGGCTTCTCTCCTGAGTGGACTCTCTGATGTGTCACTAATAATAATAATAAGAAGAAGAAGAAGAATTGTTATTTATAACCCACTTTTCCAAAAATAGATCAAAGCGGGGTACAGCAAAGGAAAGAAATGTAGCACAATATGCAACATAAAAACATACAGTATAAAAACATCATAAAAATAACCCAATACTTTAAAAGACTATAAAATCTACAACAAGCGTTAAAACCAAAGAAGACAAACTAGCTAGCTAGAACCATTGCATATCAGGGGAGAACAGCATGTAATCAGGGCACATGGGCGAAAGCTTGTCGGATGAGAAAGGTCTTTCATTCCTTCCTAAAAAGATCAAGGGAGGTGAAGGAGCTTGACTTCATAGAAAAACATTCCCCACAATGCTGGCATTTGAATGGCTTCTCTCCTGTCTGGACTCTCTGATGTGTCACTAATAATAATAATAATAATAATAATAATAGTTATTTATAACCCACTTTTCCAAAAATAGATCAAAGCGGGGTACAGCAAAGGAAAAAAATGTAGCACAATATGCAATATAAAAACATACAGTATAAAAGCATCATAAAAATAACCCAACACTTTAAAAGACTATAAAATCTACAACAAGCGTTAAAACCAAAGAAGACAAACTAGCTAGTTAGAACCATTGCATATCAGGGGAGAACGGCATGTAATCAGGGCACATGGGCGAAAGCTTGTCGGAAGAGAAAGGTCTTTAATCCTTCCTAAAAAGATCAAGGGAGGTGAAGGAGTTTGACTTCTGAGAAAAACATTTCCCACAATGCTGGCATTTGTATGGCTTCTCTCCTGTATAGACTCTCTGATGCCTAACTAGGACTGACTTTGATAATATTATATGTACTTATATATTCTTCTATATATTATACTTATACAGTCTGCCCTTCTTAAACATAGATTTCTATAGCATCCACAGCCAGCAAAAGTTCCATAACAGTGTAAATATAAAATATCAAACCTTGATTTTCCAGTTTTTATTACGGACTCCATTTTGCTCTCTCATTATAGTCAATGGGACTTGAGCATCCCCGTATTTTGTTATACAATGGGGATCTTGGAACCATACCCCGGCCTACAACAAGGGTCCACTCTGTGTGTGTGTGTGTGTGTGTGTGTGTGTGTGTATGTGTGTGTATATATATTATCATCATATACAATCCATATATCTATATCTATATTTCATGTTAAAACCCATCAATAGTTTTTCCAGCAAGCCTGGAGTTTTTGGCGCATGCGCAAAAGCCTCCTACATCGCCATCTGCTGTCCAGCAAAAAGTTTGCGTGGGAAGGCCCTGTGGCTAATAGAGCCTCAAACTGACCAATGAAAAGGCAGCTAGAGCTCAGCCAATCAGGTGCTGGGTGAGAAGAGGGGAAAACCAACCGGTGGCTGTCAATTGGAGAAGAGTCCAATTGGGACTTTGGACTCTGAGGGGAAGGCTCTAGCCAAGGCAGTGTGAGGGCTTGGGTTGTTAGCAGTCCTCCTGAGGGACTGGAAACGGGGTTTTCCTTGAGTCCAAAGGAAAGGACTAGGGTTGCAAACAGGCTCTAGGAAAGAGAGGGATGGGTTGCGTACCTTAACTGTGCTTATAGCCTATGGGGCTTGGGCCCTAGAAGGGAATTTGGTAGCACTAATTATTTATTCATATTGAACAAGCTTTGAAAGGAGTTATATTTATTCCATCATGTATTACAATAAACCTTCGTTTTTATTTTAAACATCACTTGGCTCATGGTTAGGGTTGCCATAAGGAAAAATGGAGGACAACATTTTCAAATGTAGGACACAGTTTTAATAAATGGAGGACACGTGAAAAAATTGATGATTTTTTAAAAAATGTTAATATAAATGCATGTTTCTTAGGCATGATCCAAATGGAGGACATTTTTAAATTTGACAGAAGAGGACATGTCCTGGAAAAGGAGGAGGATGCCTGGTCACCTTGTCTCTGGTCCAAAATACACTGCAGAAATAAAACATAGCTGGACTGAAATGCCCAGAGTTCCTCACCAAAGGTGCAGCCACACTGAGGAAATAATCCAGTTTGAGAGTGACTTAACTGTCCTGGGTTAGTGCTGGGGAATGCTGGGAATTGTAGTACACTGCGGCCCCAGAGCTATCTCTGACAGGGAGTCCCATAACCCTCCAAACGTAGTTGAACTGCAGTGCCCAGAATTCCTCACCAGGTGCATCCACTCTGAGGAAATGGTCCAGTTTGAGACTGCTCAGTGCTGGGGAATCCTGGGAATTGGAGTCTATTGTGGCCTCAGAGCCATCTCTGACAGAGAAGTCTCAATGTCTCCCAAACACTAGCATTCCCAGGATTCCCTAGCACTGAGTTAAAGCAGTTTCAAAGTGAGTTATTACTCTTGCAGTGTGTGAGAGAGATAGAAAGGCTAGGGACTGGATTCATTCATTAACTCACAAAACGAGGATATCTGTGTCCAAAACACACTGTTTGACTGCCAGGACTCAGTGCTATGGTATCGTGGGAATTGTAGTTTATTGTGGCACCAGAGCTCTCCAACAGAGAAGGCTAAAAATGCCTCACAGACACCAGACTTCCAGAGCATTGAGCCCTGGCAGTCAAAATTGGAAAAAATACACAGGGGCAACATAAATATTGAAAATGGCCACGCACCTCCTCCTCTTCCTCCTCCTCCTCCTCCTCCTCCTCCTCATCATCCTTGCCTTGGTGCCAAAGGAAATGGCCCTCTCCCCCCTGCTGCCTTGCTGGGACCAAACAGAGGAGGAGCTCCTCTTCCTGACTCTGGCAACCTCCAACAAGCCTCAAAGATAATTCCCCAAACGTTTGGCCAAAACTCACCAAATCCCCCCGTATCTCACCAAATATTCAGTCAAAATCCCTGAAAAGTCCCTGTAATGTTAATATGGCAATAAAACGTAGCCCTAATTGAATAAAAATAATTGGAACTTATTTCAACTCTCAAAATTACCATTAAAACCAAGCACCAAAATTACACCAAAGGCTCTGAAAAGCCTTTGGTGTAATTTTGGTGTGAAAGTCACCAGATTGGCAACAGACCGGGAGTCAAGGAGGAAACCGTGCAGGGATGCCCCCTAGTGGTGAAAAACCAGGAATGTCCCGCCGGCAGGAGGGTTATGGCAACCCTACTCATGGTGAGGTTAAAAACAGCAACGCTACCTATAGTTTAAAATCTTTGGTGTGCCTCACACATATTTTGGTGGCAGTGGTGGGATAACAAAAGTCCCAAGCACCTGCCACAGTAGAAAGGTTGACCCTCATAGGCCCAAACTCCTGAGCTGAGTTTTGGGTCCTAAGGCTGGGAGCATTGGTAGTGTGCTTTGCTTTACTCTGCCCAGAGACAATGCCCAGAGGGTGGAATCGCTGGACAGATGGGGAGGTCCAGTACCTCTATCACTGTCTGGAGAGGAATGTGGACCTGGACCTCATAATGGGGTCCACATCCCACCCTAAGAGGGCAATCTACTCAAAGATTGCCAGAAAGATGAGGAGAAGGGGTCTGAGAGGTCACAGAAGCAGGTGGCCTCCAAAGTGAAGGTGATGAGGACAGCCTTCTATCTTGCCATGCGCGAGCATAGCAACAGCTGCGCACCATGACACAAACCTCTGGTTTTTGATGAGATGTGGCATCTCTGGATGCTGGCTGGGGGTCCTATATTGGACCTCAATGCCACTGCGGGTGAGTCTTGGTTGTTGACATTTCATGTACTGGGGTGCTATGATTGGTTGTCTTGAGGCACCTGAGCTCATTTCTGCACTTGTGTCTCCTGTTCCTCTTTTCTCCACACAGAACACCTGCGGAGGCGACACAGGGCGGCCATGCAGAGTCCACCTCGCCCGGAGGAGGAAGACAATGGGAGTCCACGCCATCACCCTGAAGGCTGGCTTATGAATATATACTGTATATATATGTATACACACACACACACACACACACACACACACACACAGAATTAATATATATGCATATATATATATATATATATATACACACACACACACACACACACACATATATGTATATATATAAATATAATTATATATACATACACATATGTATGTAAGTACGTGTGTGTGAAGATGCACACGTTCAGACAGATATCTATGGTTATGTATGCAAAGACATGTTCTATGCAAGATTTATGTTTAGAGACTTGCAACGGTTATGAGTTGCCTTCAGGCACTGGAGCTCATTTCTGAAGCCAGTAGGTGTTCAGATTAAGGTATAAGTCTGAGTGCACTTAGACAGAGATGCCTCCACATATATACATATATGCACACATCCATCTGTTGTTGTCCATTGTTCTGGTCCGTTGTTCCAGGTGATGCTGAAGAAGAGGCCCTGCCTCCAGTGGAACCAGAAGCTGCAGGCGATGAGGAGAGGGACTCCTTGCCCAATGCATCGCTCACCTGGAGGGCCAGCACCAAGAAGGTAAGTCCCCCCACCTTCACAAAGGCCCCATTCCCTCTCCCTCATTTGCCCTGGATAGAACTGGGCAGATCCAGGTGTCCCATATCGAATCTCCCCAGAAACAAGTCTGTACTACCCTTGACCTCAATCGGGGTAATATACCCCCTGAACTTGATCCGATCATGACTGGGGCTGAGTTCATATTTGCCGGCAGCAGGGAAGGGATGGTTGTTTTCAAAAGGAAAGGGTCCATAGTCCGCTTTCAGAAAAACCGTGCTAAGAGGGATTTGCCCTGGATCTCTTGTGCAAACCCCTGATCAAGTTGTGTTAAAATCAGTGCGAGTGTGAACTTCCAACTTTTAAACCGGTTTGGGAACCGGGGTAAAATGTAGTCTGAATGGCCCTACATTTAAGGGTGAAGGGAGCAAGAAACAACAAGCAAAGTCTAAACACTTCCTTTGACCATTGCAGCGTTGGAGCGTGTTGCCACCCTCGAACTGTCAATCACTCACCTGCAGCAAGGCCAGGAGCAGCACAGAATGTGACTATAACAACTCAGTGTGTGGCGCTCCCCACAACAATGATGTGGGTCTTCCTTTTTTTACTTTAAAAATGTTTATTACACTGAGATATTCCCATGAAGGTATTTAAATTACTAAATATCAACCAAATATTAACTATTAATTTAACGGAATTTTATTGCCCTTTTCTTCAAATGTTTTAAGACAACTCCATTCCATTTCTAAATATCCTTTTGATCTCCCTCTTAGTAAGGCAGATACTCTATACATATTTCTAGCTTCATGTATCTTAATCAACCAATCTTCGATAGGATTAATTGCAGATTTCCAAACTTTAGCAAATAAGATCCTTGCACATGAGACCATATATAAAACAATTCTATTGTATTTTACTGACTTGATGTTGTGTGTCTTGTTTAGTAAAAATAAATGTGGTTCAAAGGGAATATTTATATCCAGAATGTTTTGGATGGTTCCATGAGTCTTTTGCCAGAATCCTTTAGCCTTAATGCATATCCACCAATATGAAAGAAGCTTCCCTTGGGTTCCCCGCATTTCCAGCACTTAGTATTGCCAGCTTTGTATATCTGGTGGGTTTGGGGGGGGGGTTAGATACCACCTCTATAACATTTTGATATCATTTTCTTTATAGTTTTGGCACAGAGTGAATTTATTTGTTCCTTTCCGTGATTTTCCCCATTCCTCTAGTTATAGTTTTATTTATATCATGTGCCCATCTTACCATGCTGTGTTTAATAATTTCATCTTCTAGATCTCTTTCTTTTAATAGTTTATAACATTTGGATATGTATTTACCTTTTTTGTCCATCATAATTTTATCTATTTCATTGTTATCCATCATTAACCCAGGAGCTTTATTGTCTGCCTTAAAACGATTGTTTAATTGGTTGTATAAAAACCAATCCTTCATGTTTCCTTTTTCATTAAGTTCTTCCATAGATTTCATATTGTATTTTCTTTCTGGTGTTTTATTTATTAAATCTCCATATTTTAGCCATTGTCTATCTTTGTCCTTTGTTTGATTTTAATAGGCTTCTTGCAATGACACCCAAAATTGATGTCTCATTTTATACCATACTTTAAGCAATGATCTTCTTATAACATGATGGGTAAAAGTATTATTATCTTTTGGTTTTGTATACCACATATATGCATGTATACCAAGATTCAGGTTAGCTTTTTCTCTATTCAATAAAGTCTTGTTTTCTAATTTGAACCATTCTTCTAACCATTTGAGACAAGCTGCATAATAATAATACAGCTTAAAGTTTGGTAAGTTACATCCCCCCTTGAAGCAAAGATCATTTACTAAGGCAACCATAACAGTTTCGACTCCGTATCCCATCCTGAAGCCAGTTTGAAATGGGTCCAGATAATCTGTTTCATCCAAGACTGCTTGGAGATGAAGAGCAACTGCCCTCAAAATTATGTTGGTTAGAAATGGAAGACGGGAGACCGGTCTGTAATTGTTCATATCCAAGAGATCTAGGGAGGGCTTTTCCATAAAGGGCCGTAGCACCGCTTCTTTTAAGCATGATGGAAAATAGCCCTAACTAAGAGATGCATCTGTGATATATCTCAGGCGATATATGAAGGGCAAGGGTCGAGAGGGCAAGTTCTCCTCTTCACACTTCCAAGGAGCTTGTCCACGTCCTCAGTACTCAGATTCAATTTGATCCACTATGATCTTACTCACAGTCACTGGACGCCTCACTTACAGCCTCTGCAATAATGCTGACGTCCAATTTGGCTCTTATCTGAGAGATATTATCTGTGATATAGTCATTTAAACCATCATAGTGAGCTGTGGATTCTAAGGGGAAGGTGCCTGGGTCAGATCCCAGAAAGCTTCAGCAGTCCCTTTATGCTTCTCTTCCCTTGACACGTTCACTCCTTTATTCCTTCCTTCTTCTCTTTTAACGTAAATCCCTTCAAGGGGGCCCAAGGCCCTTTCAGCATGGTCCCCGAACTGGGAGGTTCTTCCAAATGACCAAGGGCTCTCCCCACTTCCCTCCCTCACAGCAGGCTGCGAGGACAGCAGCTTAAGGGGCTGAGAGTGTGTATGGGCAGATGCCCCAAAGGCCGCTCCTGAGTATGTGCAGGGATTGTAAGGCCCTTGCTGCTGCTGCTGTTTATTCCACTGTAGGCCTTTGGAAGAAGGGAAGGACTATTACCTTTTTTTCCTCCTTCCGGAATGGAGCCCAACCTGTGGAGCTGGACTCAGGAGGGAAAGCCTGGGAAGGCTCTGCTTTGTACATATAGCTCTGTCTCTCTTAGTGTGTGTGTGTTTGCCTCTGCTGTTCTTGTGGCTGGGAATGGAGCTGAGAACAGAGGAGAGAAGAAAGGGTCAGTTTTGGGCAAATTGAGAACTTCTGTGCATCAAAGAGTCCAATGTGTTGAAACAGCAAAGAACTTTATTCAGAACATATAATCAGAAATTCACCATTTAAATCAGAACTGCCCTCCGAAAGCTAAACAATACATTAAAACCCCAAAACCTAAAACATCACCCTCTTCCAAACCTAGCCCCCACCTCCAATTCCCACAGTCTATGCCCCACAGGTAACAAGGCCCCTTTGCCATTCGCATAAACTAGCCCTTTCTGTTAATACCTGCCCCCAACTTTCTTCAGCCAACATCCCACAAATTACAAAAGCTATCATTCCAAAACTATTCTAATCAGCTGCAACAAATCCCACCCCTCTGTCTAGCTAACCTATTCCACCACCCATAATCCCCAGTCAAGTTTATGAACTAAAGCAATAATCTATACTAATAGAATTAAAACCTCAACTTAACAAAATATAACTGAAAAACATAAACAGACATATGGACACACAAACCTAACACACAAAATCACAAGGGCCTTTTCTTATCACCACAGGATTAAAATATATTCTTTGTAATGCTTCTTTACAAATATAATGTTAGTTCAATTCTGGGATTTGTGTGGCTTCTCTCCTGTGTGGACTCTCTGATGTCTCACTAGGCTTGATTTCGATGAAAAACATCTCCCACAATGCTGGCATTTGTATGGCTTCTCTCCTGTGTGGACTCTTTTATGTATCACTAGGTCTGACTTCCAAGAAAAATCTTTCCCACAATGCTGGCATTTGAATGGCTTCTCTCCTGTGTGGATTCTCTGATGTGCCAATAGGTATGACTTGGAAGAAAAACATTTCCCACAACGCTGGCATTTGTAAGGCTTCTCTCCTGTGTGGATTCTCTGATGTGCCAATAGGTATGACTTTGAAGAAAAATATTTCCCACAACGCTGGCATTTGTATGGCTTCTCTCCTGTGTGGACTCTCTGATGTGTCACTAGGTTTGACTTTGAAGAAAAACATTTCCCACAACGTTGGCATTTGTATGGCTTCTCTCCTGTGTGGACTCTCTGATGTTTCACTAGGTATGACTTCTGAGAAAAACCTCTTCCACAATGCTGGCATTTGTGTGGCTTCTCTCCAGTGTGGACTTTCTGATGTGTCAATAGGTTAGACTTCTGAGAAAAACCTTTCCCACAATGCTGGCATTTGTATGGTTTCTGTCCTGTGTGGACTCTCTGATGTTTCACTAGGTCTGACTTTGAAGAAAAACATTTCCCACAACGTTGGCATTTGTATGGCTTCTCTCCTGTGTGAACTTTCTCGTGACTGACAAATTCTTCTGTAAAGGAGGACAATGACAGACAAGACTGAATCTCAGTGTTAAGAGAGGAAAGTCTTGTCCCAAGATTTAGCCCCACGTTCACCCCTCCCTATTTGAGATTAACTTAATAAAGTTGGTGAGAGTGACCTGAGCATGACGCTGTTCTGGATGCCCCAAATCCATATAATGATTGTATCCTTACACATAGGAACTACCAAAGAAGAGATTGAAGGGGAACTGCCATGAGGAAATCAGTAGAAGCAGATAGTCAGGCAGTTGAAATATATTCCATTAAATATATGTAAAACTATTTTAATGGAAAAGTGGCATCATTTCCTGTGAGACTGCCATAGAGTGTTGAGTCAGAGCACATGGCATGATGCAAGCTAACTGCAGAGGATGCTTCATGCTGTGTGGCACCAGGAGATGACTCACAACCAATACAGTATACAGCTCACATGCGGATTGATGTGGGTTGGAGTTGTGTGCACAAGAGATTGTGAAGCTGATGGAAGTCAGAGAGGAAAACTGGTAAATATTTGTTTTCTATTGCAACGCAAGATAAAGAACCTCCAAGGACTTGGAGGAAATCAACTGTGTCTCTGAGTTATTTTTAAGTGTGGAAAGTGGTTAGTGCATTGCCAATACAAATCTGGAGATTTGCTTCTGTACTCTGCAATGTTATTGTTGAGCTCTGGGAGTGTTGCCTTCAGACTGTGCTATACATTGGCTTGTGAATGGGACCAGAATTCAGAGCCATGAAGGACCTAAGAGCGGGTGTGGCAATCTTTTTTGGCTGAAGTATTTCTACCAAGCACCCATTACATTTATTTCAGTTTCAGACAATACTTTCCCCACCCAGGAATCATTCTAAAACATTTTAAACCTCTTC
>JACSCI010000756.1:1497-14031 GCA_016801065.1 Sceloporus tristichus
TTTTTTAAAAAAATGGTTAACTTTGTTAAATTGGTGGCATTGGCTAAATTGGCTGAATTGGTTAAATTGCTTGAATTGGATAAATTGGCTGAATTGGTTAAATTGCTTGAATTGGCTAAATTGGCTATGAATTGGTTAAATTGCTTGAATTGGATAAATTGGCTATGAATTGGTTAAATTGCTTGAATTGGTTTAAATTTGGCTTTTTGGGCTGCCCCTCTCCTCCTCCTCCTCCTCCTGCCTCACTCCGAGATGCCAGGACCACATGCCAAGACCAGCAAAGGTAAGAAAAACACTTTTTTTCTTTATCCCTTAGAATGCGCCTGACCATGGGTTTGCATGTTCAGATTTTGGGTTTCTGGCCTTTGGGTTTGAGTTCTGGGGTGGTATGGTCATGGGTGTGATGATTTGAGAGTGTGGGTTGTGAGTTGTGAAAGTCTGGCCTTGATTTGATGTGGGCCATAGAGTGTGACCATGGGGTTCCTTTTTTAGATTTGTGGTTGCTTTGGTCATGGCTGTGATGATTTGAGAGCAGCTCCTCCTCCTCCTTCCCCTGCCTCACTCTGAGATGCCAAGACCAGCAACACTTTTTTTCTTTATCCTTTAGAATGGGCCTTACCATGGGGATGCATGTTCAGATTTGGGTTTTCTGGCCTTTGGGTTTCAGTTCTGGGGTGGTATGGTCATGGCTGTGATGATTTGAGAGGGTGGTGTGTGGGTTGTGAGTTTTGCAAGTCTGGCCTTGCTTTGATGTGGGCCAGAGAGTGTGACCATGGGGTTGCTTTGGTCATGGCTGTGATGATTTGAGAGTGTGGTGTGTGGGTTGTGAGTTTTGCAAGTCTGGCCTTGCTTTGATGTGGGCCAGAGAGTTTGACCATGGGGTTGCTTTGGTCATGGCTGTGATGATTTGAGAGCTCATCCTCCTCCTCCTGCCTGACTCTGAGATGCCAGAACCATCAAAGATAAGAAAAAAACTTTTTTTCTTTATCCTTTTGAAACCTTTAGAATGGACCTGCCAGTCATTGTTAAGCTCATTAGTGCCTCAGGCAACTTTGTATTACATTGTATTGTAGGGTACTTAGCTTAATTGGCCTCTATTGTGACTTTGTTTTGACTTGCAGGTTCAGTCTGAGGTCATGGAACGCATTAGTTATTTTCAATGGGAAAAGCGTTTCGGGTTACGAAATTTTCGGCTTACGAAAGGAATACCGGAACGAATTAATTTCGTAACCCGGGGTACCAGTGTACACTGATGACACCCAACTATATCTCTTTATGCCCCAGACCTCTGCATCAACTAAGGAAGGCATCTCCCCTCTGAATGAATGTCTTGGGCCAGTAATGTGCTGGATGAGGAGAAACAGATTAAAACTGAATCCAGATAAGACCGAGGTACTTGATGGAAATCCTAATCCAGGTATGGAGGTTTGTCAACCGGTCCTGGATGGGGTCACACTTCCCCTAAAAGACTGTGTTTGCAGTTTGGGGTGCTCCTGAATCCATCGCTCCAGATGTGAGTTCAGATAGATGCGATGGCCAGGAGTGCCTGTTATCAGCTTCGGTTGATATGCCAACTTCCTCCCTTCCTGGAATCTGTAGACCCGAAAACTATCATGCATGCTCTGGTAACCTCACGTCTTGACTTCTGTAATGCGCTCTACCTAAGCTACCCTTGTACCAAGTCTGGAAAATTCAACTCATCCAAAATATGGCTGCCAGAGTGGTCACTGGAAGATCTAGAGGTGACCATATCACACCTATATTAAAATCTCTTAATTGGCTGCCTATTAATTTCAGGACACAGTACAAGGTCTTGGTTATAACCTTACTTACGGGATCGCCTTCTCCCATACAATCCGCCCCACACATTAAGGTCCTCTGGTAAAAACCTTGCTACCATTGCCTTCTTCTGAGACTGAGAAAGTGTAACTTGCCCACGGGCAGCCAGTGAGTTTCTATGGCCGAGTGGGGATTTAAACTTTGGTTTCTCAGAGTACTAGGCCAATACTCAAACCACTGTATAATACTTAGTCATAGGGGTCTCTTTTATGTCAATATTTATTCAGAAGAGCCTTCCTTTGAGGCTGAGAGAGTGTGATATATGCAAGCTCACCCATGGATTTCCAAGGCTGAGTGAGGATTCGAATCCTGGCCTCCCGGTCCTAGTCCAGCCCTCAGTCCATGGCACCATGCTGTTTCTCTTTCAGACCTTTCTTGCTCGCTAGACGTGGCTCCAGCTTAATCCCAGAAGATGGTCTAGTCTGCCTTTCTGCTCAGATAAGATAAAATTAGACTGTTTCTGGAACAGCTTTGGAGGCTCCCTGGGATGCCAAAGGGATTTGTAGAGGTCTGCTTGCAATCTGGGACTGCTTTGTTTCCCAGCTAATTTCCACAGATGTTTGTCCATGGATTCAAGCATCCAGACCTCGGAAATATTTTCAAAATTTATCAGTTCCAAAAAGTAACTCTTTTTATTTTATTTTATTTAAGGGACACTATTTTAGTATGCCTTTGTATTTAAGGTACAGTCGGCCCTTCTTATACACGGATTATTTTATACACAGATTCAAAGATACATGGTTTGAAAATGTTAAAAAAGAATAAATTTCAAATATCAGACCTTGATTTTCCATTTTTTATAAGAGACACATTTTGCTATGTCATTGTATTGAATGGCACTTGAGCATACACAGATTTTGTAATACAGAGGGGATCTTGGAACCAAACCCCAGCGTATAACAAGGGTCCACTGTAACTTGAGCATGCATGGGTTTTGGCATCCATCATGGGTCCTGGAACCAAACCCCAGCGTATACCGAGGACTGACAGTACTTTTATTTCACATGCTCACTGACTTCCTTGGAATCTTCACATATTCTTCTTGAATAAGATAATTGAAGCCAGAGATTCCCACTCCACGCAAAGGCAAGTATTTCCTCCAGCACTGGCCAGAGAACCTCAGTCAGGGCACCGACTATAACTCGGTGTGAGAGATCAGGAAGGGAGACGGCCCAGTGTCTGACTGGCCCAGCACAGAAAGATGGCCAAGGGCATTGCCAGGAGGGTGCGGGGGTATCACCTGATACGCTGGTGAGAAGGGGTGCTGAAGTTATGGGTCTGGCAAGAGAAAGGGAGCCTCACCCTCTTCTGCTTGTCCAGCAGCTCCGCTGGACCCGAAAAGCCTGTGAAAGAGAGGGATGATTGATGAATGATTTGCACAAATATACTAGGAATGCCTCTGAGTGTTGCAGCTCTTCCCTGGCTCAGGCAAGGTCATGCGGGAGGGTGGCAGGAACATCATCCTGGCAGAGATGCCAGTCCTGAGCTGATTGCCCAACAAATTTGGGGGCAAGCCACCCCCCACAAACTCTTTAAAAGCAACCCAACCTTTCCAACAGGGATGGGAATCAGGTAGATTTTCAGATGTTGATGGACTGCAACTTCCACTCTCCCTCACCATTGGCCATGCTTGCTAGAAGCTGCTGGGAGCTGCAATCCAGTTCTATCCAGAGGAACAGGTGATTCCGGCTCCTGTTCTCCACCGCACCTCCCTCTCTCTTCTTCTTCCCCAAATGGGTGCCTTCCAAATGTTTTGTCCTACAACTGCATCTCACCAGAAGCACCTCAAACCTCACAGCCAATTGGCCCTACAAGACTCTGCAGTGAAGGTCTCTGGGAACTTTCCCCCTTTGGGGTTTGAAATGAAGGTGGCGCTCCAGGTGAGGGACAAGCAAGGTTTCCCTCCTCCTGAGCCAGATTGACTGGGGCCTACTCCCACAGAGAGACCCCAAGAAAAAGAGAGACAATGGCATTCTCTGTGGTTAAGTAGGAAGCCAACAGCTAGAACATGCGAGACCCAGATGGGTTAGAAATATCCCAGCACCTCCCTCAGTCCAGCATGGTTGAGAACCATCCGTGGTGCTTGGGAGACACCTTGCTCTTGCCTTGAATGTTGGCTGAATGCCTGTTACCTGGAATTCTTCTCGGACCTGGAGGACTCCCAGATTCCCCCTTTGAACCTGATGGACTGGAATGACTGAAGCCTCGTGATGAACGTGGACTGGATTATACCACCACTGCTTTTGCTACACAGGACTTGGTGAGACAACCATCCCTTCTCCCTTTCACTCAGTGCTTGAAACACTGAGATTCTGGACTGAGGGTTGGCTAGCCTTGCAAGGGCAAAACAGGACAGAGCTGGAGGTGGCTCTGGGAAGAGTGGATCCTTCTTCTCCTCCTCTGCTTTCACCATCATTCTTCCACCCACCCACCTTCTGTGGGGCCATCATTGGCTGGATCCCAGTCCTTCCCTCCATCCCTGGCCCTGATTGTCTGGAATCCCAATCCCTCAATCCATCCCTGGCCCTGATTGGCTGGGAGGGGAAGCAAGGGCAAGATGGCAGGAACCACGGATCAACTAATCACTGAAAGACAGAGGATTGTACATAAGTGACCCCCATTGCATCCCAGTCTCTCAAATTCCCAATGGCTCCACTTAAAATAAGGAGGGCAGAACATTTACTGTCCCAAGGTCTTCTTTCCTCCATTTTCTTCCTCGAAGGAGGAACTGAGGGTAGTTTCTCCTCTCTTCCTTCCTTTGGAGGCCATCTTGGTTCTTTGCACACCTGCAGAAAGTACAAATGGAGGTGTGTTACATGTGCAACACTTATGCAGTCTTCCATGGACCACCAAAGATAGAATTCAATGGCTCTCAGAGCAAATCAAGCCTCAACCTTTCCTAGAAGATCAAACAAATCAATGAAGCTATTGGACTTTGGGCAGATAGTTAGATGACATGACTCCCTGGAAAAAAGGAGGATGGTCAGTAAAGTGGAAGGCATCAGGAAAGAGAAAGAGTGGCTGGAGGTGGATTGAGTCAAGGAAAGGAAGACCTTCAGCTTCCAAGACCTTGTTCAGTCAGTTAATAACAAGGTCTTTGGAGTTCCCTCATTCTTAGGGTTGCTCCAGAGTGAAGCCAACTGAACAGAACGAAGGCTCTTGTCTTGGGTTCCTTCTTTCTTCATTAAGAAAACCAACCCCAAACCCCTCTAGCTGGGATTACGCACAAGGTTTAGTCCTAAACTAGGGATGGGATTTCTTTTGGACTCCATGTGTCAGTGTACTACAACTCCCAGCATCCTTCTTTTATTTGTTCTGCTGTCCAAGGGGATGATGGGAGCTGTAGTCTGTCAACATCTGGTGGGCGATAGGATGTCCATCCCAGTTGAAAGAAGACCAACTGTTTGCAATGAAGGAAACAGAGCCAGAGCCCCCTCCCTCCAGGATCCAGCCTTTGGAGAGGAGTCTAGAAAGAGCTTCAACACCAGAGATGGTCCTCTTTTGCCTGAACAGAAGCAGATGTATATATTCACACAGAGACACCCTTTGATTCCCCTTTGAAATCTCATAGACCCACAGAGACCCCCAAGAAGGAAGAGGAGGCCTGGCAGCCAGAGGAGCCTTTCTGTCTTATTTGGAGGGAGGAGGAGGAGGAGAAGGAGCCTTCCTTGCTTCCAGCCCCAAAGCTGCCTCCCTACAGAAGGCCCTCCATCTCCCCATCACTGGCTCCAAAATGGGGCTCTTCCCCTCCAGTCCTCATTCTCACAGAGGAACCAAACTGGGGAGTCCCCCATGGAGGCCCCACCTTCCCTTCCCTGCCAAGGAGACCCAGAAGGAGCCCTTCTTCTTCCTAAGCAGCCAATGGTCAAAGCCAGCCTCCTAGGACCCCATTCAGGCCTCTCTAGTCTCAGCAGCCACCTTCTAGAAGCTTCTTCCCCAACAGCTGCCCTCTGATTGGACGGTTGCCCTCCCCCCAGAGGAGTGTCTTTGTGCCTCTGACAACTGCCTCCTTAACTGTTGCCAGGCAGAGTCTGTTGTTGCCATGGAAAAATCAAGGGAAGGAGGGAGAGTACTGAGCATGCTTAGTAGCAGCCACTGAAGCCCCTCTGCCCTGAAGGAAGATGGCTACCCAGGCTGCCACTGAGCATGCTCAGTCCCTCCAGAGGAGAAAATGGAGGAGGAGGAAGGGACCTGAGCCTTTAAGGGCTTGAGCCATTCCCAGAAAGCAGGAATTATTAATAGTTAAGACTAATTATAAGTGAGTCAGTTGGAAAAGCCCATCTCACTCCATAAAATAAGATAAAGATACTTGAAGAGTTTGCTCTCTACCTCTTTTCTAATGTAAGGGGAAAATACAGGAAAGGGCAAAATATTATAAAGGTATAGGTCTGAGTGCACTTAGATAGAGATTCCTCCACATACACACACACACACACAGATGTGCAGATGTATATGCACAAACACACATGCACACATACATCTGCTGTTGTCCATTGTTCTGGTCCGTTGTTCCAGGTGATGCTGGAGAAGAGGCCCTGTTCCTACTACCCTTGACCTCAATCGGGGTAATCTACCCCCTGAACTTGACCCGATCATGACCGGGGCTGAGTTCATATTTGCTGGCAGCAGGGAAGAGCTGGTTGTTTTCAAAAGGAAAGGGTCAATAGTCCACTTTCAGAAAAACCATGCTAAGGGGGATTTGCCCTGGATCTCTTCTGCAAGCCCCTGATCAAGTTGTGTTAAAATCGGCGCGAGTGTGAACTTCCAACTTTTAAACCGGTTTGGGAACCGGGGTAAAATGTAGTCTGAATGGCCCTTACATTTAAGGGTGAAGGGAGCAAAAAACAACAAGCAAAGTCTAAACACTTCCTTTGACCATTGCAGGGATAGGGAGGTTTATGCAAATGCAGAATGACATCACTGCTACGGAAGGCTCTCTTGACCAATCAGAGAGCAAGATGAAGGTTCTTCTGGAAGCTTCCGTGAGAAGGAGATATAAGGCCTGAGAGACCAAGAGACAGTTGGGGGAATTGTGTCGGTTGGAGATCGAGAGAAAGAGTTAAAGAGTGGATCTTGGAAGTTAGTCTCAGAATTGGACGCTTAGATCTATTTATTTTCTAATAGCTTGTATGAATTTAATATTCTATACTTACAAATATTGTACCTGCAAGACTCTTAATATCTTGTATGGCTTATATTTCAATTATATTTTGTTCTTTATAGTAAATATCTCCTTGGAGTATCTACTACTCAACGCTCCTTTTACACGTGTTTTAGCTCGGTTGATGCTTGGGATGATCAGTAAAGAAGTAGAAATAAGGTTCCTTAACTGCCGGTCCCAGTGTAGGTTAAGGGAAACCCTTTTATAATTTACTGGGTGGCGGCAGTGAGATTTAAGGAAGTTAAGGGTCTGCTGGGCTAAGAGCCATAATGTCTGAGGCGGTTTATAGACTGCCCTTTTGGGGTGGCCTCCACCCACCCCTTTCCCTGACAGATCGGGGCCTCAGCTGCCACATCAGCAGTTCTGACGCCTCGATCCGCCACTTTTCCAGGTAGTGGGGAAGTGGCAAAATGGCACATCCCCACAGCCTGGAAAGGAGTGTCCTTGGGGCTTCAAGCCCCAAGGACACCCCGACAGCAGCGGGGAAATGGAGAATGGGCCTCTCAGCCCCTTTCTCCTTTGTGTTGCTGATGCAGTCATGTAAAGGTTGCGCCAGTCACACAAACCAAGGAAGGAGCTCCGTTTCAGAGCTCCTGCCGGTGCCACAGAAAGGGCGCCACAGGTGCCCTTCAGTGGCGTGAATACATCACATCTGCGCCGCCCCATGTGGAGGTGGCATGACCGTGACATTGTAATGGTGGTGCCCCGAGGCAACCCTAGTACAGGAAATCATCACAAGGTCAGAGGCAGTTAGAGCAGTTGTTGAACAATTAATTAAATTAATTGGAGATTACCAGAAGAGATTCATCTTGGGTGCCTTTTTAAAGCCTTCAAGACTGGTGATATATCGGATCTCTTCCGGAGGCTATTCCATAACTTGGGAGTGACAGAAGAGAAGGTCCTCTGGGTAAATACAGCCAGTCTACTTTTTAATAGCAAGTTTTCCCCAGAGGTCCTTAATGTGTGGGGCAGATTGATGGGAGAAGGAGATCCCGTAGGTAAGCTGGACCCAAGCCATGAAGGTTATAACCAAGACCTTGTACTGTTCCTGGATGTTAACAGGCCGCGAGTGAAAGGACTTTAGAATGGGTTTAATATGGTCACTTCTAGAACTTCCAGTGACAACTGCGGCTGCCATATTTAGAATTAAATGAAGTTTCTGAACTTGGTGCAAGGTTAGCCCTTTGTAGGCCACATTGCAGAAGTCAAGTCATGTGGTTACCAGCATCAACATCGTAGTTTTTTTAGGTCTTCAGGTTCCAGGAAGGGACGCAGTTGGTGTATCAACTGAAGCTAATAACTGGCACTCCTGTCCATTGCATCAGTCTGGATCGACGGATACAACAGCACCCACAAACTGCAAACAGAACCCTTTAGGGGAAGTGTGACCCCATCCAGGACTGGTTGACAAACCTTCATACCCAGATTAGGACCCCCAACAACAAGTACCTCTGTCCAGGAGGGAGGGAGCTCTTAAAAGCCCTTTTTACCTTTGGCTCCCCTTCCCCTCCATGGCCATGCCTCTCTCCAAGGGTCCCCCTGCCCTCTCTTCTCATAATAACCCCCCAAGTACTTGGGCCCCAAGGAATCCACCAAGGAGGGGGCAGGGAAGGAAAGGGGGAGAGGAGGCCTGGCAGGCCCCCTGCCTTTCTTTGGGGGGAGGAGATCGGGGTTTCCTTCCTTCTTATAACCCCTCAAGAGCCCACCAGAAGAACCTCCAGCCGTTCCTTCGAATGAACAAGGGCTCTCCCCACTTCCCTCCTCCCTCAGAACAGACTGTGAGGGCAACAATGGCTTCAGGGGCTGAGACTGCACATGCACATATGCCCGAAAGGTCCCTCCTCAGCATGCGCAGGCATAACAAGGCCCTTGCTGCTGGTGCTGCTTATTCCACTTGCAGCCTTTGGAAGAAGGGAAGGAGAACACCCTTCCTTCCTTCCTTCCTTCCTTCCTTCCTTCCTTCCTTCCTTCCTTTTTTTCTTCCAGAATGGAGCCCAAGCTGAGGAGATGTACTCAGGAAGGAAAGGCTGGGAAGACTCTGCTTTGTACATATAGCTGTGTCTCTCCGAGTGTGTGTGTGTGTGTTTGTCTCTGTTATTATGGAGCTGAGGACTGAAGAGAGAAGAAAGGGTCAATTTTGTGCAGATTCAGAACTGTGCATAAAAGAGTCCAGTGTGTGTTGAAACAACAAAGAACTTTATTAAGAACACTCAGGCGGGGTACAGACCGCCCAAAAGAGACGCCCCTTTGGTGCCTCTCTCTACTGCGCAGGAGCACTGCAGCATACAAATTGTGTGGCACTGCTGCACAGCAAAGAAGGAGCTCCAAAAAGTGGCTTTTTGCAGCACCGCAAAGTGCCAAAGACGGCATGGTTACGTTTTGGAGGTGGTGCAGCTGCGACATAATCATTGTGTGTGCCATATATATGGCACTGCATAATTGCAGTGCCTACATGACTTGCTAGGGTTGAAGGACGTGTGCATGTGCTGCCCGAGGCAACCCTAGCACATCATGGATGTGCCGCAAAGGGTCCGTCTGGACAGGGCCATAGTCAGAAATTATGTGTTTAAGCCAGAACTTCCCACTCCAAGGCAAAGAATAAATTAAAACACCCAAACCTAAAATTCCACCCTCTTCCAAACCTAACCCCCACCTCCAGTTCCCACAGTCTATGCCCCACAGGTACCAAGGCCCCATTTGCCATTCCCAGAAAGCAGTCCTTTCTGTTAATACCACCCCCACCTTTCTTCAGCAAACATCCCACAAATTCCAAAAGCTATCAGTCCCACAACTATTCTAGTCAGCTGCAAAAAATCCCACCCATCTATCTAGCTAACCTATTCCACAACCCATAATCCTCAGTCAAACTCCACCCACCCCTTTCTCCGATGTTTCAAGCGATACTCATCATCCAGAATGAAAAACCATTGAATCTATGGCAAAAGGAAATCTCAAAATTTATTTGGAATAAAAAAAGAACCAGGATAAAAACGAAAATACTTTGTGATGACAAAAGTAGAGGAGGACTGGGTTTACCAAACTCAAAACTTTATTATTCTGCTTGTTGTTTATTTTGGATTAGAGAATGGGTTTTGTTAGAGAATGAACAGTTGTTATGTCTGGAGGGTGAACATTTAAGATTTGGGTGGAATGGATATCTAATTTACGGCAAAGAGAAAGTTAATAAAGAAAGCACAAATCATTTCGTAAGAAAAGCTCTATTGAATATCTGGGGAAAAACATGTGTAGAATATGTCCAAAAATACCTTTATGGTGTTTGCCGCATGAGGCTCTTTTCGGAAGGAAAGGTATCCAGAAAACTAAATTGTTAAGATACAAGGATGTATTGAAAGAATCACAAGGAAAACTAGAGCTCAAAACACAAGAAGAACCTAAGAATCTGGCCTAGATTGTCACTGGTATCTTTATCGTCAAATGAGGGAGAGGTTTAAAATAGATGTGAAATTAGAAGGAATACAAAATGAAACATGGGAATTGTGGAAGCCATGCTCCATGGTCATTCCATGCCTGATGAGAGTGTTGGGTGCGAGGCATTGGAGAAGCATCCAGCTGTGTTTCTCTAGCCAGAAGCCAAAGGAAGGCCTTCTCCTCTGAGGGCCACTGGGGAGGTCAGGAGGTTTCAGCAGATGATGCGCTCATTTCACATCTAGCTCCAGGTACATAGCCAGGGTCCTCTCCAATTCCCCATCCCCTGACCCCCCTCCACTCTCACAAGGCATGGAGTGTCAGGACCATGGTGAACAGGTCTGAGGAAATGACATGCATGTGGCCAATAGATGGAGCTGTTGTGGAAGTCATTTACAGCTCTAGTGGCAGTTAGATGTGTCAGCATTTAAACAGTGCATCACTGGAATGTTGATGCAACTGTCAACTGTCATTCTCAACTGTCACTGAGGAAGAGTCAGACAGTGTGTGCCTCAGAGTGGGTTGTTACTGGTGTGGATGGTGGAGGGTGTCGATGTATATAGTGTTGTGCACAGTGGAACTTCTTATAGGAATAAAAGCCTCATCTGAGAGAAGATGACAGTGTCTCTTTGGTCATTGAGAAAGTGACAGGTGTTTCTACAGCTCACAATCTACTGACTACAGTCAAGGTGGAGAATCTGGTGCCATACGTTGATGTGTTCCCTCACGTGCTGTGCAACATAGCAACGTCAAAAACGTTTTAACATGGAGTATCTGTTGTGTAGGGGAGCTACAGTGAATCCATGCTAGGTCCATGGGGCTTTGTTTGGTGCAGAGGGAGGAAGGGGATGCCCACCTCTGCATTGGCCCAAAGGAGGCATATGTCACCTGCGTATCTCACTAGCAGCATGCTGTTCTCTTTGTCTTTGAGTGGTGCAAGATTTCTTGACAAATCAAGCCTAACCCTAGTCTCTTTTCTCAGGAACCTCATCTTGGTCTCCTTGTACACAACTTTGTGACATATTTTGCTGAAACACACCCAAGTGCAGGGCCACCAGGACTCCCCCACCAACCTAATGGCCAACACAGAGGCCAAGCGGAGGGAGATGGGCTCCAAGAGAAAGAGGCTGTCGAAGTACAACAACTCTTTGGTGAGTTGCCATCCTGACTATTAATTTCATTTGTGTCACTGCTGGGCCAGCTCATGAAAGCAACTGGAGAACATATTGTCCCAGTTTGGCAGACAAAGTCCTGGTTAATCCTCTGTCACCCCACTTTTTCAGGGGCTTTCAAAAATGTCCCTGTTTCTCTCTCCTCCTCCCACTTTCCCCCTTCTTCAGCTCACTTCAATTTCAGCATAATGAGGGCCAAGAAGTTTGCACCCCATCAAGTCAAAAGTGGGGAGAGGAGAAGAAAGAAGGAGACAGGATCTTGTCCTTGATAGGAGTCTGAGGCAAAGGCAAACTGCTATGCCCTTCCCCACTTGTGTGATCTTCCTCATAAACAACTTTGACCAACTTCACCACTTTCTGGTGTTGCTTGTCCACATGTGTCTTGTTCTTCCCTTCTGTGAAATGTTGGGGGATATGGGAGAATGTCTCTGGAGAATTGGGGGTGGCCCCATGGCCCTCAAGCCCACAGTGCTCCCCAGAACTGCTTTTTAGAAATGACATTTGCCTCTGAAATTTGGCAACAAATGACTAAATGCACTATAATCTTTGGAAGCCAAATGTACTATACGTGTCGGGATAGTCAATATCCTAATCCATCCTCAGTATCCCAGCCATTGCCTAAATTATATTGTTTATTATATTGAAAGAATTTGAGACAAACTGGATCTCAAAGGCAGTAGCTTTTTTTCTTGCTAATAGAATTTAAAGTTTCTTTCCTGGACTAAATTCTGAGGTGATCAAGTAATTTTTGAGATGCATCATGTGCTCCCCCCACCCCTCCTTTTATTAGTCATTCTCTGGATGAGGGCTATTTTTTATTGCAGGTGACCTTTGCAGAAGTGGCGGTATATTTCACTGAGGATGAATGGAAACTGTTGACGAAGAAGCAGAGACTTATGTACAAGGATGTGATGATGGAGAATTACGAGAATGTGG
>JACSCI010000757.1:0-25999 GCA_016801065.1 Sceloporus tristichus
AATGCAAATATTTGCAAGCTCTCCTCTCCGACTTCCATCATCTTCAGTATCTCTTGCACACAACTCCAATCTAATCCACACCAATCCGCATGTGAGTCATCTCCTGGTGGTTGTGAGTCATCTCCTGGTGCCAAACAGCATGAAGGGACCTCTGCAGTTAGCTTCCATCATGCCTTGTGCTCTGATTCAAGACTCTATGGCACTCTCACAGGATATGATGCCTCCTGTCAATCAAAGTATTTTGGGACATGTTTAATGGAATATTTTTTCAACAGTCCTTTGTCTGAATATCTCCTTCCAGTGATTCACTTAAGATAGACCCCCTCCAATCTCTTGTTTGTCAACTCCTATAAGTAAATATACAATCGTTCCATGGATTTAGGGCCATAAACAGCAGGGTCATGCTTCAGTTACTCAGAGAAACTTTCTTAATTTAATCTCTAATAAGGAGGGATTAATGAGGGCTAAATCATGGAGTAACACCCTCCTCTCTTAACTCTGATTTTCAATCTCCTGTCATTGTCCTTCTTTACAGAAGAACACTTGAGTCATGAGAGAGTCCACACAAGAAAGAAGTCACATAAATGCCAGCATTGTTGGAAACGTTTTGCTTACAAGTCAGGCCTAGTCATGCATCAGAGAGTCCACACCGGAGAAAAGCCATACAAATGCCAGCGTTGTGGGAAATGTTTTTCTTTGAAGTCACACCTAGTGACACATCAGAGAGTCCACACAGGAGAGAAGCCACACAAATCCCAGTAGTGAACTAATATTATTTTTGTGAATAAGAAATACAAAAAATATATTTCCAACCCAGTGGTGCTAATAAAAGGCTCTTGTGATTTTGTTTGTAAGATTTGTCTATCTATATGTCTGTTTATGTTTTAAGGTTGTATTTTGTTAAGTTTGGGTTTTTATTGCTAATATTATATGTAGATAATTAGTTTGGTTTGTAAATTGTGGGTCATGGTATAGGTTAGGTAATTGGGGGGCTGGGATCTATTATATATGAGTTATGGGAATGATAGCTATTGGAATTTGTGGGATGTTGACTGAAGAAAGTTGGAGGTCAGTATTAAAAGAAAGGAATAGTTTGTGAAATGGCAATGGGGGCCTTGTTACCTGTGGGGCATAGACTGTGGGAATTGGAGGTGGGGGCTATATTTGGAGGAGGGTGATATTTAAGGTTTGGGGGTTTTAATATATTGTTTGGATTGGAGTGGGCAGTTCTGGCTTAAACACTGAATATCTATGTGTTCTCAATAAAGTTCTTTGCAGCTATTTCAACACACTGGACTCTTTGATGCCACAGAAGTTCAGAATTTGCCCAAACTGAACCTTTCTTCTCTCTTCAGTCTTCAGCTCCATTCCCAGCCATAAGAACAGCAGAGGCAAACACACACTCACACACTCACACACACACATACAGGATACACAGAGAGAGCTATATTTCTAAACTAGAGCTGTTCTTTCCTGCCTTTCCCTCCTGAGTCCAGCTCTGCATCTTAGGCTTCATTGCTGTCTCCTCAAAGGAAGAAAGGATGGAAGGAAGGGGAGGCCGCTGAACCCCCGGCGCATACTTTCCTTTCCCGCAAAGGCCGCCAGTGGAATAAGCAGCAGCAGCATCTAGGCCCTGGCAATCCCTGTGCATGCTGAGGAGGGGCCTTTGGGGCCATATGCGCATGCACGGTCTCAGCCCCTGAAGCCATTGCTGCCCTCACAGTCTGTTCTGTGGAGGGAGGGAAGTGGGGAGAGCCCTTGTTCATCTGTAGGGCCCTTGAGGGGGTTATAAGAAGGAAGGAAGCCCCTCTTCTCCTCCAAAGAAAGGCAAGGGGCCTGTCAGGTCTCCTCTCCCTCTTTCCTTCCCTGCCCCCTCGTTGGGGGATTCCTTGGGGCCCAGGTACTGGGGGGTTATTATGAGAAAGGAAGGCAGGGGAACCATTGGAGAGAGGCATGGCCATGGAGAGGTGGGGGCTCCAAAGGTAAAAATGTCTTTGAGGAGCCCCCTCCCTCCTGGAAATTGGGGCAGAGGAGAGACTCTCACTTCTGATGCCTGATTTGGGGAAGAGTTTTGTGCCAAATAGAAAGCATCACACAGGACAGGATTCAATAGCATTGGAAACAACACTTTTGGGGGGGAGAGAGAAGTTTTCTCTGGAGTCCTAGGGGAGGAGGCTCTGGGGGGCAGAGAAGAGCCCAAATCTAGGCCAAAGCCAAGAGAAGGGAGACGGAGGGACCTCAAAGCTCTGGCAATCCCCTGGCAACCTGGGAACTAGGCTTAGAGGCCCACAGGATCCAGATTGGGCGCCCCCCTCACATACTTACCTTTTCCTTCACAACAACCCTGCAGAGGAGGACCAACGGAGAGACCCACAGCCCCAGAAACACCCCCCTTGGTTCTGGGAGCATTCTGAAAGGGCCTTGGATACCCCTGAAGGGATGTTGTTGTTGTTGTTGTTGTTGTTGTTGTTTCTTTATATTCCACCTTTTATCAAAGGATTCAAAGTGGATTATAGTAATAAAATAACATACAATTTAAGAAATACTGTACAGTTAAAATTTCAAAAACCCCTGCCTCTCCCAATTATAAGAACATTAAGCAACCATTAAAAAGCTATTAAACAGCAAGAAAATGTAAAACGTCCAAAACACAATACAGTAAAAAAAGTTTTTTGGGGCAAGAAATGGGTCATTTTCTGAAGGTGAGAAGGGAGGGCAGGAATGATACATCAATAACAATTTCCATAACAGTAACGATGGTTAGGGTAAGGAGGAGGGAGAGGCATGTCAATAGATCTAGTCTAGTCTGGAAAGGGCTGCCGAAGAGAGCCGTCTTAATAGTCTTCCTTAAGGCTTCCAAGGTGGAAATATGACATATCTCATCTGGATGTCGTTCCAGAGCCTGGGAGCGGCTTAAGAGAAAGACCTCTGGGTCACCGCTGAAAGTCTGGTCTTCTTGAGTTGGAGCAGGTTCTTTCCAGAGGACCTGAGTCTGCGGGTGGATTGTATGGGAGGAGGCGCTCCCGCAAGTAGTCAGGATCCAAGCCATGTAGGTCTTTAAAGGTTAAAACCAACATCTTGTATCTTGCCCAGACACTAATGGGCAGCCAGTGGAGGGATTTAAGAACTGGTGTAATGTGGGCAGTTCTAGAAGTGCCCGTAACCAACCTGGCTGCCATATTCTGTACCAATTGAAGTCTCCGAACTTGGCACAAGGGTAGCCCCATGTAAAGTGTGTTACAGAACTCAAGCCAAGAGGTGACCAGCTTAATGCCAAGTTTATTTAATGCCAGCTACAGACTCCACCACATGCACAAAACAGGCAAGGGTACAGACCTTTTATATAATGAGTAGCCAGGTTACAAGCTAAACAATGTACAGTGTGTTACAGAAATCAAGCCGACAGGTGACCAGCGCATGTACTACTGTTTCAAGGTCTTGTTGCTCCAGGAAGCGGCACAGTTGGCGTATCAGCCGAAGCTGACAACAAGTGCTCCTGACTTTTGCATCCACCTGAGCCGTCAGATGAAGTGATGAATCCAGGAGCACTCCCAAACTGCGGACAGAGTCTTTCAGGGGAAGTGTGAACCCATCCAGAACTGGCTGACATAACTCCATTCCCGGATTAGGTGTCTTTCTTACAGTTGTAGTTATAGTTATAGTAGTAATGGGTTATAGAAAGCACGTAATGGAAAGTGATAGAAGGACAGATGGAGTGGCTTTTAGATGAAGGAGGGCGTTTGGAGAGGGGCTGTGACTTTGTGACTTCAGTCTGCTGCTCCTTACCTGAAGGATTGAGACAGGACTATTGTGGTTACACCCTGAGGTTCCTTGCCTGAAAGACTGAGATGGGACTATTATGACTTCAGGCTCATGCTCTTTACCTGAAGCATTGAGGCTGGGCCACTGTGACTACAGTCTGGTGCTCCTTTCCTGATGGATTGAGACTGTCACATTGTGACTTCAGGCTGATGCTTCTTTCCTGAAAGATTGGGAATGGTTCATTGTGACCTCAGGCTGATTCTTGTTGCCTGAGAGATTGAGATGGGCCCATTGTGACTTAAGACTGGTCCTCCTTTCCTGAATGAATGAGACTGGCCCATTGCAATCTCAGACTGATGCTTCTTATCTGAAGGACTGACACTAACTCATTGTGACTTCGGGCTGATGTTCCTTCCCTGAAGGATTAAGATGGGCTTATTGACTTCAGACAGGGGTTCCTTACCTGAAGGATTGAGCCTGGCCCATAGCGACCTCAGGGTTATGATCCTTGCCTGAAGGATTGAGTCTCCCTCAAGGCTGATGTTCCTTACCTGAAGCATTGGCGGGGTACAGACCGCCGCTTTGCGGCGGTCTGCCGCCGCCGCCAGAAGGTCCGCGGGGGGAGCCGGAGCCTTCAGACGGCCCGACTCCCGCGCGGACCGAAAAAAGAAGCTCCAAAATGGAGCTTCTTTTTGCGTCGCGTTTGCGACGTAGCGAGGCGCCAGGGGCGCGCTCGCTACGTCAGCAGCGGCGCAACGCGTACGGACGCTAAGCGTCCGATACGTAAAGATGGCGGCGCCCATGTAGAAGGGGCGCCGCCATCTTGTACGGACGGAGTCCGTACTAGGCCATGGGGCGTCTAAAAGAGACGCCCCTTTTTTAAAATGGGACGTCCTCCGGACGTCCCAAAAGGCGGTGCAGAAAGCACCATTGAGACTGTCTCATTGTGATCTCAGCCTGAGGCGCCTTTCCTGAAAGATTGTGACGGGACTATTATGAGTTCAGACTGATGCTTCTTGCCTGAAGGATTGAGACTAACCCATTGTGACATCGGGCTGATGTTCCTTCCCTGAAGGATTAAGATGGGCTTATTGACTTCAGGCAGGTGTTCCTTATCTGAAGGATTGAGCTTGGCCCATAACGACCTCAGGGTTATGATCCTTGCCTGAAGGATTGAGTCTTCCTCAAGGCTGATGTTCCTTACCTGAAGCATTGAGACTGTCTCATTGTGATCTCAGCCTGAGGCACCTTTCCTGAAAGATTGTGACAGGACTATTATGAGTTCAGACTGATGCTCCTTGCCTGAAGGATTGAGACTGGTCCACTGTGATCCTTACCTGAAGCATTGAGATTGTCACATTGTGATCTCAAAGCCATCCAGTCCAACCCCCTTCTGCCATGCAGGAACTCTCAATCAAAGCATACCTGACAGATGACCATCCAGACTCTGTTTAAAGGCCTCCAAACAAGGAGACTCCATCATTCTCCGTTGAGGGAGTGTGTTCCACTGTCAAACAGCCCTTTCTGTCAGGAAGTTCCTCCTAATGTTGAGCTGGAATCTCTTTTCCTGGAGCTTGCATCCATTGTTCCGGATCCTGTTCTCTAGAGCATCAGAAAACAAGCTAGCTGCCTTCTCAGTATGACATCTCTTCAAATATTTAAACAGGTCTATCATATCACCCCTTAACCTTTTCTTCTCCAGGCTAAACATCCCCACCTCCCTAAGTCATTCCTCATAGGACATGGTTTCCAAATCCTGCACCATTTTAGTCTCCTTCCTTTGGACACGCTCCAGTTTCTCAACGTCCTTTTTTAATTGTGATGCTCAGAACTGGACACAGGATTATTCCAAGTGAGGCCTGACCAAAGCAGAATAGAGTGGCACTATTACTTCCCTTGATCTATACACTATACTTGATGCAGCCTAACATCGCATTGGCCGTTTTAGCTGCCGCATCACAGTTGACTCTTGTTCAACTTGTGGTCTATTGGACTCCTAGGTCCCTTTCACGCGTAGTTTCATTCATTGGTTTATCCCAGGTCTAGTTATTCACACAAAGTAAATCTTTTAGGAAAATTTGAGGGGAAAAACATGATCAATTATCCTAGGTTTAGTTGCTTTTTTTGGCACACACACACACATACACACACACACAACATACTCAGCTGCATGCAATTGCAGGGTCTGTCCACTTTCTGTGTATGTTGATTTTGGATTAATGCTCAACGTGTCTGAAAACGATCCCACTTTTGTTGTTTTAAACCCCATTTCTGCACAGGATTTGGCCGGTTCCCTCCCGTGTGATAAATTCCTAGGAACTGGAAGGGAAGCTATGAACTAACTATACAAAATCTGCCCTGAAGTCATTTCCCTGGTCGCCATTTCCTTTGGATAAAAACAAGTGATGGAGAAAAGCTTTGGACCAGGGATCTTTGGGCCATCATCAGCGTCTCCATCTTTAGACTTGACTGAAGTGTTCTAAACTAGTCTGGATAGTAAGCCTACTAAAAATCTCATTTTGGGATCTCAGGAAGGAGATGGGGAGAGATTTGCATGTTTGTTTTTAAATTACATGTCATATAAATTACATGTCTCTCCCACTCTGTTCCGTTTTTAAAAAATGTATTTTATTAAGAAAACATATAAAGAAGACATAATACAAAACATACAAGACAAAACAACAACAACAACAAAACACAATACACAAATGATTATATGATAATCCACATTAGTTTCATACACGTCCAATATAACAAATGGTACCCCGCTTTTATAACACCATTTATATTCCTCCAAATTGGTATTAAATCATCAGCTTCTATGAAAACATATGAATATCACAAATATATTTATGTTATGCAAAAAAGTTAAAACAAGGAGAGTTAGGCAAATCAGACAAAGTTAAGCAGCAGAGGCTATAATAATACCTTAAGTCCACAGTATCTGTCTAAGTATTTCCAATCCTTAATTACAACATTTGTGTCTTTATTCCTCAGCCTTTCTGTCAAAATATCCAATCTCTTAGCTTCCCACAACTTAATTAACCATTCCTCTCCAGTTGGTACCACTTTGTTTTTCCAATATTGAGCATAGAGAATCCTAGCCAGCGTTTCCATGTAGAGAATTAGATGTGACAGTTTCTTAGCCTAGACATCCTCCAATATACATGTCATGTTTAAGAGAAAAATACGAGGAGCTAAAGGAATATCTGTCTGGAGTATATTTGTCATTAATTTATGAACGTTACTCCAAAATCCCTTGGCTTTGTCACATTTCCACCAAAGGAGGAAGAAAGTGCCATCCTGTTTCCCACATTTCCAACATTTAATGTTAGCAGTATTATACATTTTGTTAATTTTGAGAGGGGTCATAGACCATCTATGTAACATTTTGGCATAGTTCTCCTTGTAATTTTGACACAAGGTAAATTTCCTTGTCTCTTTCCAAGATGTTTCCCAGTGATCTTGTCGATGGCTTTCTGCAAATCCTGTGACCATTTTACCATGGAAAGTTTAACAGTTTCATCCTCCAAATCTCTCTCTTTCAAGATCTTATAATATTTTGAAAGAGGTTTACTCTCTTTATCCACAAAAATTTTGTCCAAGCTGTTCTCTTCGTAAGAAATACCTTTTCAATTTTTGGTCAGACCTAAACCTTTCAGCTATCTGAAAATACAAATACCAATCAATATCCTCACCATCAGAAACAAGTGTTTCTCTCGATTTCAATGACACAATATTATTGGGTTTCCACTGAATCAAATCTTTATATATTATCCATCTATTCTTGAAGTCTTTAGTCCTTTTATAAAAGGCTTCTTGGGGTGATACCCATTGTGGAAGATTACTATAGAAAAGGTCTTTAACCTTCTTCCAGACATAAAGTAGAGCATTTCTGAGAAAACGATGTTTAAAGTCTTTATGTTCTTTGACCTTTTCATGCCACAAATAGGCATGAATGCCAAACCTCAAGTCACAGCATCCTAAAGATAACAGTCTATCATTGCTTAGATTAATCCAGTTCTCTAGACAACACAGACAAGATGCATAATAATATAGCTTAAAGTTTGGTAAAGCACAACCCCCCCCATCATATTTGTCAACATTTTCCATCTCACCCTAATAATAATAATAATAATAATAATAATAATAATAATAGGATTTATTTATATACCGCCCTGGGAATCCGAGGGGTTTACAACAGAGGGGATAATAGACGGTTCCCTGCCCTCAGGCTTACAATCTAAATTTGACTCATTACCTTCCCAAAGAAATTCAGAGAACTCTTTTTGCCAGATTGCAAAGTGTTTGTCTTCGGCTATAATTGGTATGTTCTGAAATAAGTACAGAAAACGGGAAGGATATTCGTTTCTAACGTTGCTATTCTCCCATAGAATGAGAGATGTAATTTGGACCATGAAGACATACCCTTTGTTACTTCATTCCATAGTCTTCCATAGTTGTTGTGGAACAAGTCAATGTTTTTGGTCGTTAAGTATATTCCCAGACATTGAGCTTTATTAACGACTCTATACCCAGATACATTACTTAACTCCAGTTGTTCTCCTTGGCTTAAATTCTTTGTAATAAACACAGTTTTGTTTTGATTCACCTTTAACCCCGATATTTCAGCAAATGCCTCCAGAGTATAATTGAGAGCCGAAATGCTATTTAGTGGGTTATCTAAGAAGCAAATGAGATCTTCGGCAAATGCTCTGGCTTTATAAACGTAATTCTTAATCTTCACTCCCTTAACGTCCACATTGCTTCTCATATTATTTAACAAAACTTTGAAGGCAACTATAAACAAAAGAGGTGATAAGAGGTGACACACACACATATGGAAGGTTTCAAGACTATAGCTCTTGCATACAACACCCATAGATACATCTATACATACCCATAGATATCTGTCTGAATCTGTACACACATATGTATAGATAGATAGATAGATAGATAGATAGATAGAGAGATAGAGAGATAGAGAGAGACAGAGAGAGAGACAGATGAAAGCACATGTACACATATATGTTGGATCATATATATATAAAAAACACATTTATATATATATATACTCTTCTACTTGCGTACAATTTAAACATAATCAAATGTAGAAATATGCGCATGTATACACTGCCCACGTTCTGGTCCACATCAGCATGTATATATAATTATAATTGTATATATGCTGACTTCCGGTCATAACAGCATAACTGCCCAGAGATTACTATAATTGGAATGTTTATACTTTGTGAAGTTTTTATGATATGTATTTTACACATGATTGGCTCCAGAGGACACTCTGAGGGCTGCCATTGGCTGGAATCCCCTCCCTCCCACCATCCAAGTCCCTGATTGGCTGCAGTCCTAGTCCCTCCCACCATCCCTGGCCCTGATTGGCTGGAATCCCTGTCCCTGTCTCCATCCCTGGCCATTCTGTGTTCTGTCAGCCATTTTGTGCTGCTTGTGACTGTTGGGAATAATGTTCCGGAACCTTCTCTGAGGCCTCAGTTGAACAGAGGCCTCTCTTTCTCTCCTGAGTCTCCAGAGAGAGAAGGAGGCCAGGCTCCTTGGGCCAAAAGGAAGGAAGGGTGTTTCTTTGTGTGTCTTTTGTGTGTGTTTTCTGAGAGGGTTTTCTTATTACACAGCTCTGCTCCTTCTGGGGAACATGGGTTTTATTGTATTGTATGGATATTTTTTGGATTGGAGTGTTAGGAAGGGTTTGGGTCATAATGAAAGATGTTATTGTATTGTATAGATATTTTTATTGTAAGCTGCTAAAAGGTGGCCATTCTTGTGTAGTAACTGCCTTGTGATTAACTCCCACAACAACCTTGTAAGGTAGGCTTCATAGGCTCCTAGGGCTGGAAGGGAGCCCCAAGGGCCAACCATTCTGCCCCATTCTGCCCTCCAAGTCCTCCGAAGAGATAGTCATCCAGCCTGAGACTCCTCCAATGCTCTTGGAGGCAGCATATTCCATAGATTTGCCAAGAGGTCACAGGTCCCACAGTCTCATGGGAAAGGGTCCTTACCCCCCCCCCACTTTGGGAAAGGAGACCCCCTCAGCCCCTGGACTATTTACTACCAGGAGTTGCTATGGCTGGGACTCAGAGGACTAGTTTCCTAGGCATTGTCACCTTCTGCCCTCCATTGCCATTTGCCATGTGGTCTATTCCCACTCTATGCTCCTTTAATGCTCTTTAATGGATGCTCTTAGTGAAGGGGCCTGAGGAGAGGAGCAGGGGGTCTGCATGATTTAGGTCCCCCCCGGAAGGACTCCAGTCCTCCGCTCCGTCCTCCGAAGGTCAAGAGGGGGGCAGGGAAAGGCTTGGGCCTGGAGTTTGGAGGGAGAGAAGAAGATCCCCCAGTTCCCATTTCCAGGAGAGGAATGGCGGTTGTGGGGGGGCAGGCCTAGTGGGGGGGGTCAGGAAGGAGAGAGAGGAGGAGGGAAAGGGGGCCATGGGAGGAAGGACAAAGGGCCTCAAAGGAGGCTTTGAGTATAGGATAGGATACAGGCTACGATTTAATCCTGCATGTGGCTAGAACTGGACATTCCCAAGCCAAGATGCCCAGGCAACAGTGGGGAAAATAGGCACTCTCCACATGGGCAGAGACAGTCTAAGAATTGTAGTTTCTCTGCATGCAGAAGGCTGCCATGGGAATTGGGTCTTCCCTTCCCATCAACTCAATTCTCTGGTGCGCCCCAATCCTGGGGGAAGGGCTGGATCCCATGGAAGGGGGGCAACCAGCGAAGAGAACACTCCTTTCCTGCTCTGCTTGACTGGGGCCTCCCTGGGGGATGGAGGGCAACTGGTTTGGCCACTGGGAGAATGAGAGGCCACCAGGTCAGAAAGCCTGACCCAACAGAATGTCTATGCGCCAGTGTTGCTCCAGGTGGAATAAGGCTACAACTGGCCATTCACTGACACAGGTCTTGCCATAGAGTTGTGAAAGCTATCCCGCATGGCCATTCAATACCTAGTGAGAGTGTTGGGTGTGAGGTTTTGGAGAAGCAAACAGCTGTGTTTACGTAGCCAGAAGCAAAATGAAGACATTTTTCTCCGAGGGCCACTGGGGAGGTCAGGAGGTTTCAACAAATGTTGCACTCATTTCCCATCTAGCTATAAACAGGACCCTCTCCAATTCCTCATCCCTTAATCCCCCACCACTCTAAGAAGGCATAGAGTATCTGTTGTGTATGGGAGCTGTAGTGAATCTATGCCAGGTTTGGGGAGCTTTGTTTGGTGCAGAGGGAGGAAAAGGATGCCCACCTCTGCATTGGCCCAAAGGAGGGATATGTCACCTGCGTATGTCACCAGCAGGATGATGTTCTCTGTGTCTTTGAGTGCTGCAGGGTTTCTTGCCAAGGCAATCCTAACCCTGATCCCTTTTCTCAGGAACTCCATCTTGGCCTCCTTGTACACGGCTTAGGGCCTCTCTTGCTGGAAGTGACCCAAGTGCAGGACCACCAGGACCCCTGCCCACCTGATGGCCGACACAGAGGCCAAGCGGAGGGAGTTGGGCTCCAACAGAAAGAGGATGCCAAGGCACAACAGCTCTTTGGTGAGTCACTATCCTATCAGCATCATCTGGATCACTGCTGGGCCAATTTATGAAAGGAAGCAAATAAAATACTGTCCGAGTTTGGCAGAGACAGTCCTGGTTAATCCTCTGTCACCCCAATTTTTCAGGGGCTTTTCAAATGTTCTGGTTTCTCTCTCCTCCTCCTACTTTCCCCCTTCTTCAGTCACTTCAATTTCTGTACAAAGCGTGCAAAGGAGTTTGCACCCCATCCACTCAAAAGTCGGGACAGGAAAAGACAGAAAGGGGCAGGGACTTTCTTTTGCAAGGAGTCTGAGGCAAAAGCAAACTGCTGTGCCCTTCTCTGCTTGTGGGATCTTCCTCATAAACAACTTTGACCATCTTCACCACTTTCTGGCGTTGCTTGTCCACATGTGTCTTGTTTTTCCCAGTTGTGAAATGTTGAGTGATATGGGAGAATGTCTCTGGATATAAAGTGGGGGTGGCCCCATGGCCCTCAAGTCCACAGTGCTCCCCAGAACTGCTTTTTAGAAATGACATTTGCTTCTGAAATTTGGCAACAAATGGCTACATGCACTATAATCTTTGGTGGCTAAATGTACTGTATGTGTTGGGACAGTCAGTGTCCTAATCCATCATCAATATCCCAGCCATGGCCTAAATTATATTGATTAATATATTGTATATTATATTAAAAGAATTCGAGACAAACTGAATTTCAAAGGCAGTAGCTTTTTTCTTGCTGAAAGAATTTAAAGTTTATTTCCTGGACTAAATTCTGAAATGATCAAATAATTTTTGGGATGCATCATGTGCTTCCCCCCCCCTTTTTTTTTTAGTCATTCTCTGAATGAGGGCTATTTTCTATTTCAGGTGACCTTTGCAGATGTGGCGGTATATTTCACTGAGGAAGAATGGAAACTGTTGACAAAGAAGCAGAGACTTATGTACAATGATGTGATGATGGATAATTACGAGAATGTGGCCTCTGTGGGTAAGGAAGCTGAATTCTTTGCCCTTACTATGAAGAGTGGGGGCCCTTTCACACTACATTATCAAGGCACTATGATTCCACTTTAAAATTATAGAATCATAGAGCTGGAAATCATATAATCTTGGAGCTGGAAGAAACACACAAGGGCCATCCAGTCCAACCCTCTGCCATGCAGGAAATCTAAATCAAAGCATCCCCGACAGTAGTCCATCCCTCTCTTAGAGATGTCTTTAGACTGTTTAAAGGCTGCTCTCTGGCACTTGATCCTCACCAAAATTGGAGACCAGGTCCCAATCCCCCTTGCTCTGCCTTTCCCAATGAGTTATTTGTACATTGATTATCTTGCCTTTCTCAACAAATGGGCCTCAAAGTGTCCTTTTTATGCATCGCAAACTCTATGGTTGTGTTTCTGTCTGTGATAGAGAGATGGAGGGAATGTGAAAAATATAAAGGGAGGGGAGAGATGCTGAAGGTGAAATGGTAAAGCAGTGCAGATGGGCAAGAGGGAAGGTAGGAGAGCGGAGGGAGAAAGGGAAGGGGATCAGGCCTCTGGGAGCCAGTAGGGGAAGGCAGGAGCAAAGCCAGGATTGCCTAGCTCTTTGTGGAGAGGAAGGGACCTCTGGGAAGGGCCAGGAGAGGGGCCTTGGGGATTGGGAGGAAGCCACCAACTTGACAGATTTTAAGGACTGGTTTCAGTGAACTGAGAACCAACTCAAATCCTTGTTTTCAGACATATTTAGGGGTTCCATTTAGCAATTATGAGTAATATCTATGAAGGTAGGAAAGGGAGACACACAACTTGCTTCTTCTCTAATGTTTCTTTTCTTACCTGAGCTTGTTTAGCTCCATGGTTGATTCCAGAGGCCCTTTGTTATCCAAAATACTGGAGCCTGGGAAGGACACCACAAGTGCCATGCTTTTCAGGGAATTTGGTACTTAGCTGAAAAGAGAGATATAGTTTGGTTGGGTTGTAGCCAAGGGTCCATTTAGGGGAATTTTATTATTATTGTTATTAGCTCAAATATTGCAAGAGGAGGGCCTGCTATGATGGCCCTTGCAGAATTGTCTCCCCTTGTGTATACGGAGTAGACCAGGGGATCCCAATAAATGGAGCTGAGACAGACTTCTAGAATTAATAACCAATTTATTTATAATGGGGGAAAACACATACGATTCACTAGCGCACACACACACATACAGGGCTCAGCAAAAGCATAGGTTAGCATGGAATAGGATTTTAGGCATCACTGGGGTGATACGTACCAGAATGTACACTCCCTCCAGGAATCCAAATGGAATATGATGAGGATGGCATGAGGCTCAGCCATGGAATGACTGGCCAGGAGTCAGGAGCCAGGTCAGGATTCAAGAGGACAGAGCTTCCCCCTGAAGTCGGGACTGGCCCAGTGAACAGGCAAATCTGATGATATTTATAGGCAAAATCTTGCTTCTGGCAAATGTGCTTGATGGTGGGAACAAAGGTGTTTAATTACTTGCTTTTCTCCTGGATGTCCCTGTCTGATTGTCTTAGTGGTCTTAAGCTGCTTGGACAACAGACTCAAGGAGGGGGCAAGAGCTTCAGGGAAGGCAAACATTTGTTCAAAATGTTTAAATCACTTTAGAATGTTTCCTTGGGGGATGGAGAATGATCTGAAACCAAATTGAATGCAATGGAGGCTTGGTGCAAATATCTCTGACAAAAAGGATTAGCACACTGCCTCTGGGTCCTTCTTGGCTCTGAATTCCAATCGCATTGAAAAGTCAACATACAGCACAATCTGAGGGTGACGCTCCCAGGTGCAGCTCAGCAATAACATAGCAGAGTATGGAAGGAAATATGCAGATATATAGATATTGGCAATGCACTGACCACTTTCCACACTTAAAAATAAGTCACAGACACAGTTGATTTCATCAAAATCCTTGGAGATTCTCTCTCTTGAGTTGCAAGCTCTCCTCTCCGACTTCCATCAACTTCACCTTTTCTTGTACACACAACTCCAGTCCAATTCACACCAATCCGCATGTGAGCTGCATACTGTATTGGTTATGAGTCATCTCCTGGGGCCAAACAGCATGAAGCATCCTCTGCAGTTAGCTTGCATCATGACTTGGGTTCTGATTCAAGACTCTATGGCAGTGTCACAGGATATGATGCCACCTGTCAATCGAAGTATTTTTGCAGATGGTTAATGAAATATATTTTTTCAACAGTCCATTGACTATCTGCTTCAATTGATTCCCTCATGGCAGTCCCCCTTCTTTCCTAGCTCCTATGAGTAAGGATACAATCATTCCATAGATTTAGGGGCATAAGCAGCAGGGTCATGCTTGGGTTACTCACAGAAATTTTCTTAATTTAAGCTCTAATAAGGAGGGGTCAATGAGGGCTAAATCATGGGATAATACCCTCCTCTCTTAACTCTGATTTTCAGTCTCATCTGTCATGTCCTTCTTTACAGATGAACATTTGAATAATCAGAGAGTCCACACAGGGAAGAAGTCACATAAATGCCAGCATTGTAGGAAATGTTTTTCTTACAAGGCAGTCCTTGTCATGCATCAAAGAGTCCACACTGGAGAGAAGCCATACAAATGCCAGCATTGTGGGAAATGTTTTTCTCAGAGGTCACACCTAGTGACACATAAGAGAGTCCACACAGGAGAGAAGCCATACAAATGCCAGCATTGTGGGAAAGGTTTTTCTAGGAAGTCAGTCCTAGTGACACATCAGAGAGTCCACACAGGAGAGAAGCCATACAAATGCCAGCATTGTGAGAAATGTTTTACTTCAAAGTCACACCAAGTGAGACATCAAAGAGTCCACACAGAAGAGAAGCCACACAAATCCCAGCAGTGGACTAACAAGAAGTCAAGAAGGAATACAAAAAATATATGTTCTATCCAGTTGTGATAAGAAAAGACCCTTGTGATTTTTTGTGTTAGGTTTGTCTATATGTCTGTTTTAAATTTATATTGAGTTAAGTTTAGGTTTTTATAGTTATTAGTATAGATCATTGCTTTTAATTATAAACTTGGCTGGGGATTATGGGTTGTGGTATAGGTTAGCTAGATAGAGGGGTGGGATTTGTTGCAGCCGGCTAGAATAGTACAGTGGTACCCCGGGATACGAATGCGCCGCCTTACGAAATTTCCGGGTTACGAAAAAAATCTATTTAAAAAAACTGTTCCGCGTTACGAATGTTTTTTCGGGTTACGAAAAAACTTTTGGTGCTTTTCGGCGCTATTTCGCACGAAATCGCGGCTTTTCCCCATTAGCGCCTATGGCTTTTCGGCTTGCAAAAGCCTTTCGGGTTACGAAAGCGGCAGCGGAACGAATTAATTTCGTAACCCGGGGTACCACTGTAATGGGAATGATAGCATTTGGGATTTGTGGGATGTTGACTGAAGAATGTTGTGGGTTGGTATTCCCAGAAAGGGGGCTAGTTTCTGGGAATGGCAAAGGGGGCCTTGTTACCTGTGGGGCATAGACTGTGGGAATTGGAGGTGGGGGCTAGGTTTGGAAGAAGGTGGAGGTTTAGGTTTTGGGGTTTTAATGTATTCTTTGGCTTGAGGAGGGCAGTTCTGACTTAAAATCTGAATTTCTGACTATGGCGGGTTATAGACCGCCGCTTTGAGGCAGTCTGCCGCCGCCGCTGTTTGCTCCGTAAGGGAGCCGTTGCAGCCACACCGCGCGGCTCTCTTACGGAGCAAAAAAGAAGCTCCAAAATGGAGCTTCTTTCTGCGGCGCCTCTGTGACATCGCGAGATGCCAGGGGCGCATTCGCGACGTCAGAGGCGCCGCAACACGTTCGGACGCACAGCGTCTGATATGTAAAGATGGATCCGGCCGTGTGGAACAGCCGGCGCCATATTGTACGGACAGAGTCCATATTAGACCCAGGGGCGCCCCCTTTTTAAAATGGGACATCCTGCGGACGTCCCAAGTGCTGGGTTGTAACCGGCCTATCTGTTCTCAATAAAGTTCTTTGCTATTTCAGCACACTGGATTCTTTGATGCACATAAGTTCAGAATTTGCACAAAACTGACACTTTGTTCTCTCTTCAGTCCTCAGCTCCATTCCCAGCCACAAGAAGCAAACACACACACACACACACACACACACACACACACACAACAACATAGACAGACAGAGTTTATGTACAAAGCAAAGCCTTCCTTTTTGACTTTCCTTCCTGAGTCTAGCTTCTTATCTTGGGCTGCATTCTGACCTCCTCCAACTCTCCTCAGACGGAGGGAGGGAAAGCTGCTGAACCCCTGGCGCACTCTTTCCCTTCCTTCAAAGGCCACCAGCGGAAGAAGCAGCACCAGCAGCAAAGCCTTGGCTATTCCTCCATATGCTATGGAGGGTGTTTGGGGGCATGGGTGCATGTGCAGCCTCAGCCCCTGAAGCCATTGCTTCTCTAATAGTCCTCTATTCTGAGGGAGGGAGGGAAGTGGAGGGAGCCTTCGTTTGTTCGGAGGTATGTCTGGAGGGTTTTCTGGAGGATCCTTTGGGGAGGGGTTATAAGAAGAAAGAAAACCCTTCTGCTCCTCCCCAAACAAAGGCAGGGGCCCTGCCAGGCCTCCTCTCCCTCCCTCCCTTCCCCTTCCTTGGGGATTCCTTGGTGCTCAGGTACATAGGGGGGCTTATTACGAGTAAAGGAGTTAGGGGGACCCTTGGGGAGAGGCATTGCCATGGAGGGAGGGGCAGGGTGATCCAAAAATAGAAAGAGCTTTTTTTTTTTATGCTCAGAAAAACTTTATTTTTGGAGGTGATGATTCATTGCAATGGTTGGTTAAGGCAAAAGAGTGGAATGAGAAAATTAATAATAGACCTTAAAGCACTTGCTTATTGTGGTGGTGTTGGTGTGCTTTCAAGTCCTCCCTAATTTATGTATATCCGTCTAGAATCCGTCTAGGAAGGTTGACACGTAGGCGAGAGAAAGTACTGAGTTCCTCATGCGATATGGAGATCTTCCATTGCAGTTGAAAGTTGCTCCTCCTTGTCACGCCCGTCCTTCCGCGATTGCAGAGTCGAAATAGGAGAATCAATCTCTACATCTTTGGGCTCTACATTTTTGGTCTTTGGCTTGGGGATTTTCTTGGCATATTCCAGTGCCTTCTTCCTTGACCAAGCCAATTTATTTTCTTGTTTTCTCACGGGCTTCTGAGCAACTGTAGAACTGAAAATATATTTTTTCACTTCTCTGCCATACTCCTTCTGTATCTTTATCTTTTCTTTCTTCTTCTTTTGTTTTTTCGCTTTGTTCTGTTTATCTGGTTCAAGTAAACAGTGCCATCTGGAGACTTCATAATTGCCATGACTCAAATCCAATTGGCTTTTGTAGCAGCTGTCCGGGCTTCCTGCTGCTTCTTGCTCC
Source organism: Sceloporus tristichus (assembly GCA_016801065.1). Classification (NCBI taxonomy): domain Eukaryota; kingdom Metazoa; phylum Chordata; class Lepidosauria; order Squamata; family Phrynosomatidae; genus Sceloporus; species Sceloporus tristichus. Next base: position 17,683 of record JACSCI010000757.1, read on the forward strand.
TCTTCTAAGCTGCCTTTCTGGTCATCCAATTCCTTTGCACCAACCAGTTCTTTCATCATGAAGAATGTCTCATCAGCTCGGTCATCATCGTCGTCTTCATAGTTGGGGGAGGGGGCACCTTCGGCACCTTGCTGTAGTAGTCCTGCCCCACCTCTGGGATCAAATGGGTCAACGATAATGGGTTCTGTGCCTTTAATTTCACAGCGACAGAATGGACAACCCTGTTCTTCTGATTCCTGCCAGGAAGTGAGACATGAAGTGCACATCAGGTGGCCACAGGGTTCTATTTTCACATCTTTGTCGTTTTCTGCACAAATTTTACATAGCTGGGAGGTGGAACCCATTTCACAATACAATTCATATTGTTCCTGTGTCACTTTAATGTTGTCCTGTGGTGTGGGCTCATACAGACCGGTCAAGTCAGGATTCTGATTCTGGCCATCAGGATATAAATAAAAGCCTTCCCTGAAGCCATCAATCAGTTCTTGAATAAGAGGCTTGTGGGGAATTGTTTGGATAATATTTCCATCTCTAGTGACATATCCGATCACCCACTGATCAAGTCGTGTACAGCTCAGACGGAAAATATAACTGCCAGGCTTGTGAATGAATTTCTGAAGTCGTGCTTTGAACTCATCATATGTCAGGAATGCCTTGTAACCAGGGTGAGTCAGTGTAAGGCTATTCCAGTTCCTGAGCAAAGATGACCATGGCTGAAACAGACGAGTGAAGATATCGAATTCAAATACAGAAATGTAATCGTTGCATGTCAAGTCAATAGCTGATTTAAGTGCAATTGCCTCTAACTCTGAACGTATGGGATGCACCTCATATAAGGCTTGATGGAAGGTGTTCCATGGGACAATGGTTTTTTTCCCCAAAAGTTTTTCTCCAGAACTCTGCTGCATCTGTCTTTGTGATTTGGAAGGTGTCCCCCTGGAAGAGTCCACTTGGGAAAATGCCTTTCAGTTCTGCTAACATATGGCTAAAGATCAGGGACAGTTTGGTAAAGTTGCGCCTGAGCTGAGAATTTTCCTCATACAGTCTTCTCTTTTTTCCATTTTTAAAGAGGCTGATGGTCTGTTTTGTCTTTTTCATCAGATTTTCCATGAACACCATGAAATATTCATTCTCTCCCAGAGTCTCCATCTTCCCTTCATAGTGTGACAAGATGGCCTGCAGATGCTGGTATGTGTCAGGAAGCAGCTCTAGAATGTTCTGACACAAGCGCACAACCTTGTCCATGAGCTTCCAGCACTTCTCGACCATCTTCTTGTCGACGGCGCCGGGCTGGTGGGGCTGGAAGGCGTCCATCAGCCACCCAGGGCCCTTCTTCAGCGGAGCGGACATCGGGGCCACGGACACAGAGACCAAGGCGCGCAGGAGCAGACGAATGAGACTCCTTCAGGCGCCGGGGACGCGCGTGACTGACGCTCCCCGCGACCACGCCCGCTCTCCAAAAATAGAAAGAGCTTTGAGGACTGCCCTCCCTCCTGGAAAGTGGGGCATAGACAGACCCTCCCTTCTGATTACTCATTTGGCTTGGCTAGGCCCTCCTTTTTGCTTTCCAGGAAGGGGGCACCCTTTTCATCTCTGGGAGGGGCTGAGATGGGGTTCAGAAGAAGGGAGGCCCCCAGTCAAAAGATTTTTGTGACAAATATCAAGGATGTGGACAAGCTCCTTGGAAGTGTGAAGAAGACAACTTGCCCTCTCGATGCTTGCCCTTCATGGCTGGTCCTACAAGGAGGAGATGCACTTAGGACTCACCTGAGATATATTATAGATGCATCTCTTATGGAGGGCTATTTTCCATCTTGCTTAAAAGAAGCGGTTGAATGGCCGCTTCTGAAGAAGCCCTCTCTATATCTCTTGGACATGAACAATTACAGACTGGTCTCCCATCTTTCATTTCTAAGAAATGGGGCAGTTGCTCTTCAAGTCTAAGCGATCTTGGATGAAGCAGATTATCTGGACCCATTTCAAACTGGCTTCAGGATGGGATACGGAGTTGAGACTGCTATGGTCGCCTTAGTAGATGATCTCTGCTTGAGTATTGACAGATGAAGTGTGACCCTGTTGATCCTTTTGGATCTCAGTGGCTTTCAATACCATTGATCATGGCATCCTTCTGGAAAGCCTGAGGGAATTGGGGTTCAGGGGCACTGCATTGGGCAGATTCCAGATGGTGATGCTTGGGGAAAGTTGCTTCTCCTAAAGGGAGCTTAAATTTGGCCTCCCACAGAGTACCATCCTGTCCCCAATGCTCTTTAACATCTACATGAAACCTCTGGGAGAGATCATCTGGGGTGCTATCAGTTGCTGGTGACACCCGGATATATCTCTCCATGCTGCAGACCTCAGCGTCAACAAAGGAAGGCATCTCCCCTCTGAATGAATGTCTTGAGAAAGTAATGGGCTGTATGAGGAAAAACAGATTAAAACTGAATCCAGATAAAACAGAATTACTTGTTGTTGGATATCCTAATCCAGGTATGGAGGTTTGTCAACCAGTCCTGGACAGGGTCACACTTCCCCAAAGGACAGTATTTGCAGTTTGGGGGTGATCCTGGAACCGTCGCTCCAGATGTCAACTCAGATAGAGGCTATGGCCAAGAGTGCTTGTTATCCGTTTCAGTTGATACACCAACTGCATCCCTTCCTGGAACCTGAAGACCTGAAAACTATGATGCATGCGCTGGTAACCTCACGTCTTGACTTCTGCAATGTGCTATACCAAGTCTGGAAACTTCATCTAATTCAAAATATGGCAGCCAAAGTGGTCACTGGAAGATCTATAGGTGACCATATTAAACCTATAATAAAGTCTCTTCACTAGTTTCCTGTTAATTTCCGGGAACAATACGAAATCTTGGTTATAACCTTTAAAGCCCTTCATGGCTTGGGTCCAGCTTACTTATGGGATCCCCTTCTCCCATACAATCCGCCCCACACATTGAGGGCATCTGGTAAAGTCTTACTATTAAAAAGCAGGCTGGCTTCATTTACCCAGAGGACCTCCTCTTCTGTCACTTCTAAGTTAAGAAATAGCCTCTGGAAGAGATCTGATATATCACCAGTCTTTAAGGCTTTAAAAAGTCAACCAAGACGTATCTCTTTCCAGATTAACATTCCAGCAATCTCCTATTCATTTAATTAATTGTTCAACAACTTCTCCAACTGCCTTTGCCCTTGTGATGATCTCCTGTGGTCCAAGAAGCCAAACTGCGGCCCTCTTATGGCTCTTAGCCCAGCAGACTCTTAAACTCATCACGCTGCCAGCACCCAGTGAATGATAAAAGGATTTCCCTTAACCTACACTGGGACCAGTTAAGGAACCTTATTTCTCCTTCTTTACTGTTCTTCCAAGCATCAACCAATCCAAGACACGTGTAAAAGGAGTGTGAGTAGTAGATACTCCAAGGAGATATTCATTATAAATAACAAAATATAACTGAAATATGTCATACAAGGTATTAAGAATCTTGCAGGTACAATATTTGTAAGTATATAATGTTCAATTTATACAAGCTATTAAAACAAATAAATAAACCCAAACGTCCAATCCTGAGACTAACTTCCAATATCCGCTGTTTAACTCTCTTTCTCTCGATCTCCAACCAACACAATTCCCCCAACTGTCTCTTGGTCTCTCAGGCCTTATATCTCCTTCTCACGGAAGCTTCCAGAAGAACCTTTATCTTGCTCTCTAATTGGTCAAGTGAGCCTTCCATAGCAGTGATGTCATTCTGCGTTTGCATAAACCTCCCTTTACTGCCTGAAGAAGACCTCCATTGACTGGTGCCCTGTTATTACAACAACAACAACAACAACAACAACACTTCTTCCTTGGAAGAGATTCACAACTATCCCTTCTTTCCTGGATGGGAAGAATAGGAGGATTCCAGAGGTTCCCATTTCCACTAAGATTAGGAGCTTCCAAATTTCCATGGAAGAGGTTTACTAAGGCATGTGCGAGGACACAGTGGGAAACAGGGGGTTAATCATGGTTGAATTACCGTTTGTAGCTGAACCTGGGGCTCAGGGTTCCTAAGAAGCGGAGGTGCCCAGCCCCCCCCCCCCGAATCTCCTGAGCCTCCAGGAAAGCAAGACTCAGGGAAGGAACAGTCTGTGATGGGCTCAGAGTCCGTCGGGGCAAACCTTGAGGGCACTTTCCCAAAAGCTGACCAGGATTGGTTTCTGGGGCTGGCACTTTCCTCTCAGAGGACCATCAGGATCTCACTCCTCATTTTGGATTTGGTTTTTTGACTGTGCTGCCCTCAGTGGAGACTTTCTTACTCCTAAGGTGCCATGGAGGTGAGCATGGAACGTACAGGGAAGGTGGCTTTTGCAGTCTTTTCCACCATTGAGCTTATCTTGTCAAATGAGAGCAGGAAAGTCATCGAGAAAAGCAAAGACCCACATTTGCTCCCATAAGCTCCCCTGAAGCTTTTCCCAGCATGCCCTAGTCCTCAGTCTCCCTCCCAGGCTCCTCCGTTTCCTAGAGAGATGGAAACCTTCAAGGGAGAGTCCTTAGGGGTCAAGCCAAGCTCTCCTCTGCTTCCCCAAGGCCTCCTTTTCCACTGCTGGTCTTTGGAAGGGAGACATAGACTGCTCTTGGGAAAGTTAATTTTGGAGGGACAGGGACTCCCAAAACCTCTCAGTCTCGCTCTAACATTAAGTATGTCAAATATCTGCAATGAACTGGGCCAGGTATTACACCAGGAGTGGGGATCCTGTGACCCTCCCTCCGTATCCCCATTAAGAAAAAGACTGAATCTCCATGACTGGTGCTATGTTTCATACTCTTGGGATGGGCAGCCAGGAAAACAGAATGCTTGAAAGAATTCAAAGGTTTATTGGATGGAGATAGAAGTGCAAGATGCCTTAAAATCATATATTCTCTATCAAAAACAGCATCAAAGGGGCTCTGATAGTTTTACAGGACAGAATCTGGATTGACACTTCATCCAAACAAAAAGTATTTAGCACTTCCACTTTCTCTCCTTTCTGGAAATGCTGATGCCTCAAGGGCTGGATCCTAAGCAAAACAGAGATACGGTTTGAACTGCAATTCAGAGGTCAAGGTTTGTATGTGGTTTTTGATGCCATTTACTATTTTCAAGGTCCAACTGTATAAATGATTTAATTTTTTAAAAAAATTGTTATAATTTTAATGCCTTTGCATTGTTTTGAATTTGTACTGTATTCAATTTGCTATTAGCCACCCTGAGTCCCTATATTGGGAGAAAGGATGGATGTATATAAATAAAATACATAAACTGGAGATCCCTTGAAGATCCATGGGTTTCTTGGTGTAAATAGCCCCTCTACCAATAGAGACAGAGACTGAATGAGTCTGTTCAGAATTGCTATGGGTCATTTTTGGCACCTGGGTTGTATCTCCATTGCCCAAACCTAGCACTTTGACACCATGAAACTTCTAGGACTCTGTCCCACAAAATCCTGGGAATTCATCTTTCAGGTACTTAGAATTATATAGCAACTCATGAAGGACTGCACTGGGGCTCTCTACCAAGCATCCAGTTCTAAGCATCCCATTCCCAGGTTTCTCAAGGGTGGATTCACAACCGTTAACATGGCACCAAACTGGTACAATTGGATAATATGTATAGGACTTTGGTTGCCTACTTTCTGGTGTCCCTCCATCTTTCTTCTAGGGTTGCGAATTCAGGATTGTCCCAGGTCCTGAGGTTTGTGAGCTAAAGCCTAGGACCTGGGGCAGGGCCTCTAGCGATTTCAATCAGCCTAATGCATAAATTACAAACCACAGTCGCTCACAGTTTGTCATTCAAATCTACTCAATATACTTTCCTGTGTAGAAATGAAGAGAGAAATTTTTAAAGGTCTGTTCCCAGATCAAGGGGAAATGAGAGGATTATTCTTTCTCACTTGTTTTGAGAGACAGAATAAAAAGCGTGATGTTGAAGGCTTTCATGGCCGACTTCCATAGGTTTTTGTGGGTTTTTCGGGCTATATGGTCATGTTCTAGAAGAGTTTCTTCTGACGTTCATCTTCAGAGATGCCAGCTACAGATGCTGACGAAACGTCAGGAAGAAACTCTTCTAGAACATGCCCACATAGCCCAAAATATCCACAAAAAACTAGGGATAAAAAGCATTTAATTTAGCCTCCTTCTTTCTAGCCAGATGGCGAATGCAGAGTATAGTAGTGAGCCCTTGTACCACCACAACTGAGAGAAAGCAAGAAACTAAACCAATCCATAGACCCCTGCAATTTTTCTAGTTGAAGAAACCAATTAACCAAGCCTCACAAATTGTAATAAGCTACTGCTCTCACTACTGATCTGGATGTTTGCACAGAGCCCTTTCCTCTTTCCTGGAATTGGGCTCCCTCCAAAATGGAGAAGAGGCAGCTTCATCTCCTGTCTGAAGATCATGCATGAAAACTGGAAGCTCAATGCCAGGCCCTGATGTATCGTATCTTTACTGCCACATGTAAAAAGGACAAGGAAAAACACCTGTTACAGGAGAAGAAAGCAAATAAAACCCGATCCTTTCTGGTCCAGGTTTCGGTCCTGGGCAAAAGAAGGGAAACCAGGATTTGACTTGGGAGTTAGCGAATGTTGTGTGGCCTGCCCTGGGGCCTCCCTGGGGACCAAATCCATCACCCTTCTCTTCCCCCTCAGTCAGCATTCTCACAAAGGAACCAAATTTAGGGGTCTCCGAAAGGCATCTTGATGCACCCACCTTTCCTTTCCTTTCCTGCCAAGGAAACCCAGAAGGAGCCCTTCTTCCTAAGCAGCCAATGACCAAACCCACCAGCCTTCTAGAACCCTATTCAGGCTCCAAGCCAACCGCTAACAATGGTCCAAGTTCAGGGCTGCTTTAACTGTCTGGCTGAATGCTAGGGAATTCTGGGAACTGTAGTTTTGTGAGATATTTAGTCTTCTCTGTCAGACAACTCAGATGTCATAATAAACTAAAATTCCCAGGATTCCCGAGTACTGAACTAGGGCAGTTGAAGTGGTTTATTTCTGCAAACTGCATTATTTCTGCAATGTGTTTTTGACCACTGTTACTATTTGAACGTCCACAAGGCTCTGTGGGTTTGAAGGGAAGATTCATCATTATCATCATTATCATCATCATAATTTCTGCAGTGTTTTTGAACCAGGCCTTGCAGCCTGGATCTGCCCAAATACCAAATATTGCCCTCTCAGCAAAGCCTGGAGATATTAACCTTTAAGGACCAGAGCTCCTCAAAGGCAGACTTTCCCAATCTCTCTTGAGAGACCCTCCTGGACCTAGAGCAGCCTCAAAGAAAGGGGTCCCATTGAGGCCATGTCTTTCTGAGTCTGTGGGTCCAGAGGAAGAGGACTGTTTTCCAGGACCCTCTTCCTAACCTCACAAGGCATCTCTTAATATTTGCCCAACACTGCTCTTGAACATTCAAAGATCAGGCAAGCAAGATCTGCTTTGCTGTTTGCGAAAAAAGATGGAAACACAATGGGCCCTTGGTATCCTTTGGGATTTGGTTTGGATAGTAAAATCCATGGGTTCTCAAGTCCCATTATATAAAATGGGTGACCTTGGGTAAGTCACACTCTCTCGGCCTCAGAGGAAGACCAATGGCCAACTGGAAGGCATACAACACACACACACAAACACACATCTACTAGATGAAAATGGCATTCATTCTGGGCCATGAAACCCACTGCGGGGGAACCTTGGGCAGCTTCCTCAGCCTCAGAGGAAGACAAAGGGCAAAGTGGAAGGCAAACCTAAAGGCAAGGAAACCCTGGGAATAGGGTCACTCGACACGAGTTCAAGGCATGCAGCACACCCCCAGCCCCCAAGGCACACTCTCTCAGCCTCAAACGATGACAATGGTAAACACCCTTCGACAAAACCTACAAAGAGACTCCTGTGACAGTGTTGCCTTAGGATCCCCAGGAAGGAATTGAAGGCACACAATTCTCCCCGCAAAGTCTAGGAGGAAAAGGAGGAGGAAGGCTTAGAGGAAGGTCCTGAAGTGGAGGAGGAAGAGGAGGAAGAGGAGGAGGAGGAAGGCTGAGAGGAAGGGCTGGAGGAGGAGGAAGGCTTAGAGGAAGAGGAGGAAGAGGAGGAAGAAGGCTTAGAGGAAGGGCCTGAGGAGGAGGAAGAGGAGGAGGAGGAAGGCTTAGAGGAAGAGGAGGAGGAGGAGGAAGGCTTAGAGGAAGGTTCTGAGGTGTAGGTGGAGGAGGAGGAGGAGAAGGAAGAGGAGGAGGAGGAGAAGGAAGAGGAAGAGGAGGAAAGCTTAGAGGAAGGGCTGGAGCAGGAGGAAGGCTTAGAGGAAG
>JACSCI010000758.1:9688-22817 GCA_016801065.1 Sceloporus tristichus
CAGAGAAGCCCCAAGCCCTTTCCCAACAATTACTGCCCAGTCAGTTTGATCAATACCTGGAATGATTCTAGATTCATTAAACAGAACATGTGAACATTCAGAAGGCAATGCCGTAATCACAAAAAGTCAATATGGGTTTCTGAGAAACAAGTCATGCGAGACTAATCTGATATCTCTCTCTCTCTCTCTCTCTCTCTGATTTCCAGCTTGGTAGATGAAGGGAATGCTGTGGATATTGCATATCTTGATTTAAGTCTTTGACAAGGTTCCCCATAATATTTGGGCAAACAAGCTAGTAACACGTGTGCTAGACAAGAAGAACATGAAAGACTTAGGGAGCCAGGTATATTTAGCCTGGAGAAGAGACAGTTAAGAGGTGATATGATAGCCCTGTTTAAGTATTTGAAGGGGTGTCACATTGAGGATAGAGCAAGCTTGCTTTCTGCAGCTCCAGAGAATAGGACCTGATACAATGGATTCAAACTACAGGAAAAGAAATTCCACATCAATATGAAGAAAAACATCCTGGCAGTAAGAGCTGTTTGATAGTGGAACACAGTTCCTTGGAGAGTGGTGGAATCTCTTTGGAGGTTTTTAAACAGAGGCTAGATGGCCATATGTCAGGGGTGCTTTGATTGTGTATTCCTGAATGGCAGGGGGCTGGACCAGATTGCCCTTGTGGTCTCTTCCAACTCTATGATTCTATGATTCTTTGATTCTAACCTCTCCTGGGTAAGAACACAATATGGTATTGAATTCCTTTAATAGTTTTGATAACAATATTTCCCCCGACTGCCAAAGAAAATAAAATTACTATTAAACCAATTGATGCTTGCAGTGTAGATATGTCTCTAAATGCATTATGGTGTGACAATGCAGCTGTAAAGCAGGGAATCAGATCTGCTTTGAGTTTCATTCACTTTCAATTCCACATGGGGAATTCTTTCAGTATCCAAAGCCACAAGTAAAAAGGTTCAAGACCTAATACTTTGATTTTTTCCCCCCTATTGCCAGCATCCTAGAAACTTCATCCACCAAGGTTTCTACTCAAAAGTGGCCACATCACAAGTAATAGTTGAGAAACTGAACTGCTCATGCATCACTGCTTTGAAATCCTGACAGATATGCACTGTTCAGGCATGTGTAGATTTAGACTAAATATTAACCCGTGAAGAGGCTGACCAGACGTCCTACCTTTTGACGTCTTTCCAGGAAATTGCAAAATGTACTCCATTTTGGGCATGACTAAGGAGCATGAATTTACATTTATATGAGTGTTTTTCACTTTTAATTTGGTCCTCCATTTTGTGGTGCCCTGCCCTCCTTTGCAGTTAGGACATCTGGTCACTCTGCCCATGAATCAGTGCTAAAACTGGAGTTCAACCATTTGAAAGCTTATGCTGAGTTAACTTTTGTTAAAATCTTGTTATTGCTTGACCATGGTATGAATTAACGCATGAATAGTTTCATTATTTTTATCTAATATTAATCTACTATACAGTACACAGGATATATCAAAGCTTTAAAGTTAGGATTTTCTTTCTGTTTTCAGTGTAACTTGCCCATGCAGAAATAATAAACACGCCATATGATCTAGCATTAAATTAAGATTTTAAGTGCTTGCTTAAAAAGTAACTTCCTCCATCCCCAGAGTCAGTGATCCATGACTTAACACATTTTTTACAAATTAATTTGTTCTGCACCATCAAATACACAAATATAAAGAACACAATGTATTTCTTTGTAAATCTGTAGAGAGATTTGTAAAGTGGTACAGGAACCTCTAGGTATCAACAGTCCAAAGAATCCAAGTCAGGGCAACAAATTGAGAGAAGCTACATACTGCAACAGCTCTTTCTAGCTTCTTGAAAGAGGAACTCATTGCTTTAACATTTTATAGGTAAAGTTATGAACTGCTTGTCATGATTCCCAGGATGTTTATGCTAATTGCCTTTCAGCAGTTTATTACCAGATCTAATAAAACAATTCATTTTATGCTTCACATTTCACCTCCACAGCCATGTACACTGAATGTGCATATACACTGAGGCTTGAATGCTGTAGTCCAATCTGAGGAAGATTTATTTATTTATTTTATTTATATGTCATCTTTCTCCCAGAGTGGGCTCCAAGACAGCTTCCAGAAATAGTAAATTAAAATGTTTACAATCAAATTTAAAAATAGTCACCTTGTAAAAAATCATTTTATAAATAACCAAAAGTTTAGTAAATAGAACATCCCAATACCCCCCCACACACACACACACTTACACATTAAAAACCTGCTTAAACAGAAACATCTTTGCCTCCTTGTGAAAGGAAGAAAGAAAGTGGCTTATAATTTACAAAAGCTCATGCTCAAATATTGCTTTTAGTTTTAGGACCTTATCATACGAGGCTAAAACGTGGAATTTTAATAGGATAAAAGTGTCTTTGGCTGATTCTTATCACATAACATCATGCCCGTTCTGTTACTGCCTTGCATTCCATTCACTACTGTTGCGTGTCTGTTCATTGACAGCTAAACCTGTCAATAGGCTCTAGGTCTTGCGGCTATTCCATTACTGCCTTCATGTGATAGGTCACTTCCGCTGCAGTTCCACTCCTCAGAAAGCATGTGGTGTAAATGTGGACGATTTTGCTCCTCTCCCTCCCCTCCCCCTCCCCTCACAGCAATTGTGGTTGCTAACAGCTTTCCAAAGCCGGGAGCTGTGTGCACATTCACACAGCAGCTGGCTTCTGGAGGTGGGTTGGCATCCACAATTGCTTCTGGCAAGCTTTTGTGTGAATGTGCACCCAACAGCCCCATGCTTTAGGAGGGGGAGGAGGAGTGATTCTGGATGTCAACTGCCTCCCAAAGTCAGCTGCTGTGTGCACATTCATACAGCATCTGGCTTCATGAGGTAGTTGACAGCCATGATAGCTCATTCTCAGACTTCCTCATGGAAGGCAGAATTTCCCAGTGTAGAAAACAGATCTTACCTCATCATGTAAGGATGCTGTGAGCCTGGGGGGAATTCAGAGTAGATTACCCATGTAGACAAACCCTAAAACAGATTTTCCAGATTCTGGGGAAATCAGATATCAAGACTATGCTAACGACACTCAGCTCCTTCCTTCCTGACTCCAAGAATCTGTTTTTATGCTTAAACCACTATCTGGCACCTATAATGGATTTGATAAAGGTGAACAAATTGAAGCTTAATTCAGACAAGATAGAGGTACTCCTGGTCAGTCAGGAACATGAGCTATTCTGATGGGGGGAGTTACAGTGAGCCCTTGGTATCTGCTGGGGTTTGGTTCCAGGACCCCCTTTAGATACCAAAATCTATGGATGCTCAAGTTCCATTAACTACAGTGATGTAGTAAAAGAGTGTCCCTTGCATAAAATGGCAAAAACAAGGTTTGCATTTTTGGAATGTATATATTTTTAGGATTTTTTCAAACAGTGGATGCTTGAATCCATGGATAACAAATCCATGGATATGGAGGGCTGACTATATACTATATCAGCCCTGAAGATGCAGATTTACACTTTGGGTGTACTCCTGTATTCATCCATGGTCTTGGAAGCCCATATTTCTGCAGGGTCCAGGAGTGAATTTACAGAGTTAAAGCTAGTGCACGAGCTGCAGCCATTAAAAATTCAATATTTTGAATCCCAAAAGCCCCAGCCAGCATGGCTAAAAGTAAGCAACTGTGGTAGTTTGGTCTGAAGGACCAAGGATTTTCCAACCCCGTTTTAATGGGCGTGACATTAATTTGATGCTTTCTTATGTGAGAACAGAATGGTTGATGCCTATGTAAGACCCTATTTATCTGAATGGATGCTGGACACCAGATGTAAACAATATGTCTACAGCCAACCAACAAGACAGAATGCGAAGGTTTTTTTGCAACTAGCTGAGAAGCAGCAGCCATGGAGAGGAGCTTTAAACCTGCATGGGAAAAATTAATGTTTCCTTGCAGACCCAGTGTTGGATGTTTGCCTGCTTCGTTGCCCTCAGTATGCATATTTGTAAAGAGAGTACAAGCATATTTCATGAGTCTCCAGTGCCCCCTTCTTGTGAAGGGACTGAGTTTTTGAAAAAGCTACACCCCTGAAATTTCCTACTACTCAGGGAAATTAGGCACACAAAACAATATATTGCTGACTGCTGATTATGTAGACGCCATCACAATGATCTAGTCTCACTGCTATCTGGCTGTATGCACTCTTGCTAAAGTAAACCAGGAGGAGATAAGCATCAGTAACTTATGAAAAATGCCATTGCAGCACACTGAAAAGTTGAACAGTCACATGGAATGAAAGGCATAGAAACCAATACAGCGTGCATAGATTGTAGGGTTGAGTGGCCATACACTAAGCTTTTTGTACTGTAATGGCCTGATACATTCATTTTGACCTCGAGACCAGAGATAAATTGCCTTAGTAATACAAACAAACAGCAGAGCAATTAGGGAGGAGGGGTTAAAGTGAATATAGTGATAGCATCTCTAAATACATAATTTAGTGACTTAGGGAAATGGAGCCATGGAAACTGACTTTCTGATCTGTAGTGTTTCAGCTAAAGTGTGAGCTTTAAATATTGTAAGTTAAGAAAGTACTTGCTCTTTGTTAGTTAAAGCAACCTGAAGCAAGCAACTCTTTTGTCCTATTTTTGATGGTGAAACCATAAATGTGTAAACAAGTTTCTTCACAATATTAACACATGAAGGTTCCCATTTAGTGAGCTTAGATTATACTAGTAGCTCTAGCAAAAATCAGCATGTTGATTCTTTGGTTTTCCTCATAGCAAAATTGCACATGTAACTTTGAACATTAGATATAATAGCAATTTTGAATCACTGAGAAGATAAAAGACTACATATCATTAATTACTCCTCAACCTTAATTCAAATGACCTCTCAGAATGTTTGTCAGATACAGAGTAGTTCAAAGCATGAAATACAAATCATGAAACACTCATAATACTGAAAAGTTATGATCAGGGAAACAATTTGAATTGCTATCTTATAAAAAATAGATTAATTAAAATTAATTAGAATGTAATTTCATGGTCTCCCAAATTCTTCATTGTTACCATTCCAGTCACAATTTTTAAAATGTAATTCTTTGTCTATTTTTTAAAACAAAACAAAACAAAAATCTAATACCATGATATTCTTCATTTAGCAACAAAAAAACCAGTGCAAAACCAGCACTTGAAGCATGTGATAGTTCCCTCAAGCCTAAAGTGTCCATAGTTGGAATAATATTAGATTTCCAATACTTTGCATATACTACCTGGGCAGCTGTAATCATATACAATAAAACGTTCAGTTCGTCTTGAACCATATTTTCAGTAATGTTGTCGGTTATATTTAGCAAAAATAGCTCTGGAGTCAGCGGGACCTTCTTCTTAAGAATAAAGGTGATGTTTTTATGAATTTTTTTGTCTTATGGCATGACCACCAAAGATGATATAAGGTACCTCTCTTCTGGTTGCACTTCCAACAGTTAAAATTGCCATGACTCTCTATTTTTGCTAGTCTAGATGGTATAATGTACCAACGGAAGTATATTTTATAATAATTTTCTTTTAAATTATTACATTTTGTAAAATAAAGATTTCTTTTCAAAATGTTCTCCCAGCTAGCCAAGAGGATTACTTTTCCTATATTCTGAGACCATCTTATCATGTTTGATTTAACTGTCTCCTCCATCATTTCTATACTCAACAAAAGTTTGTCATTTTTTTTATTAATTTGACTCTGGTTCCCTTCATAATTATATCAAATTCAGTTTCCTTGCTTTCCATACTGACTTTAGATGTATACCTTTTCCAATCCTCTCTTATTTGATAGTATTTAAACCATTTTGTGACTATTACTAAACATCTCTTCTTTTTCTTTCAGTACTTCTAATTCTCCAGATTTTTTAAAGATATCATTATATTTTAGCCAATTGCTTGTACATTTTTTATCATTTTTATGGAAGGAGATGTCCATCTTGGCAGTTTTCTATACCAGTATTTTCTGTATTTATTCCAGGTATTCAGTAAGGCATTTCTAACATAGTGCTGTCTAAATTCTTTTAGTTTCCCCTCTGTTCCATAACAAATATAAGCATGCCATCTCAGGTCTAACCCGCAATTTTCTAAATTCATAATTTCATCATTTTCTAATAATATCCAGTCTCTAATCCGTGACAAAGCACTTGCATTATGATATAACTCTAAATTTGGGAGCCCCAGACCTCCTCTATCTTTCGAGTCTTGCAGGACTTTAAATTTTATCCTTGGCCTCCTGCCATGCCACAAAAATTTAGAAATGTCACTACTCCATGTTTTAAAGAGATTCTTTTTGGTTATGATCGGTAAAGCCTGAAACAAAAATAGCATTCTTGACAAGACATTCATCTGAATTGCTGCTACTCTTCCTAATAAAGATATTTGTTGTTTTCCCCACTTTGCAAAATCAGATTTTATAGCATTATATGCAGGTATATAATTGTCTTTATATAAATCTGTGTTTGTTGTTGTTGATTAAATCTGTATTTTTATTTGTCAAAAATATACCCAAATATTTAGTTTTGTTTATCAACTGAAAATCTGTAATGTAATTCATTTCTTCCTCTTCTTTCTTGGTTAAGTTTTTAGTCCGCATACCACTTTTATTTTTGTTAACTCTGAATCCTGCTAGCTTGCCAAAATTAACTAAAATGTAAACTAGTCTTTTAACAGTTTTTCTTGGATTTTCTAAAATAATTACTAAATCATCGGCAAAGGCTTAGATTTTGTAGTTAAACTTAGAGACTTCCAATCCTTGTATTTTATCATCATTCCTTATACTATTATTCAATACTTCCATTATCATTAAAAAGAGCAAAGGCCATAATGGATACCCCTGGCGAATGCCCTTTGTAATTATAATCGATTCTGTCTTTTCTCCATTCAAATCAATTCTAGTAAATTGTTTGTGGTATATGTTCCTTATCCAGTTAGCAAATCATCCAGTAATGCCCTACTCCTCTAATAATATCTCCAGGAATTCCCAATTTACGTTATCGAATGCTTTTTCGATATCCACAAACACCTTTCCCAATTTTCTTTCCTTATGTATTTCAAAAAAATCAATCACATTTATTATTACTCTGATATTATCTTTGAGGTGTCTTTGTGGAAGAAAACCTGTCTGTTCTGGATAGATCTTTAAAGCTAGTACTTTCTTCAACTGTTCTGCTAAAATTGATGAGTAAATCTTATAATCCAGATTTAATAAAGAAATTGGGCAATAATTCTCAAATCAGCTCTGGATCTTTATTTTCCTTTGGAATCAATGTTGTTGTTGTTGAATGTTGCCAAGATTCAGGGTAGTTTCCAAAATCAATTTGTTTTATTGTTTCTAATAAGGAGAGTATTAATTCATCTTTAAAGATCTATAAAACTTTGCAGTAAATTCATCAGGACCCTCTTTTTTTTAACAGCATATATTCATGAGTCATTCTATAGTATAGTACATAGTATATATATTATAGTCATTCTATAGTATAGTCATCATTCTATATTATAGTAAATGATCATCCATTCAAGCATGAAATATAATGTGTATATACACTTACCTTGCATAATTTACAATATCCTAATTTTAACACCATTCTTTAAACCATAGAAAATAATTATTCTTTTCTTTCATTATTATCTTAGTTATTAGTCTTTATTTTTTGTAAAAGTTTATTAATAATTTCCAGTCTTCATTCTATCCTTCTTTCCATGTTCCTTTTATTAACATAGTTAATCTATCTAGATCTATCATTTTGATACTTTTTTGTAACCATTCTTCTTGCGCTGGAATTTCTCCCCCCCCACTTTTTTGCATATGTAATTCTAGCGGTGGTTAAAAGATATAAAATAATTTTAAAATGTTTTCTTTCTTCTTTTTCATCTACTATATTTAACAAAAAACTTTCTGACTTAAGTTTAATTTGGATTTGTAGAATTTTTTGTATTGAGCTGTGTATCATTTTCCAGTAATTGATTGCAGTTGGACACATCCACCAAATATGAAATAAGGTTCCTTCTTGTTTACCACCTTTCCAACATTTATTATTATTTTTTTTTCATCTTTGCTAATTTATTTGGAGAAAAATACCATCTGTTTAACATCTTATAAAAGTTTTCTTTTAAATCCATAGAGAGTGTAAATTTTAGATCCTGACCCCAGGCTCTTTCCCATTTTTCCAGATGAATCGTATTTCTTGTCCATCTAATCATGTTTTCTTTAATTATTTCTTGTTCTAAATCTCTCTTTAGAAGAAGCTTATATAATTTTGAAATTGTTGATTTTTCTGAATTTAATAATATCTCATCCAATTCATTTTCTTCTTTATTGAAACCTTCTAGTTGTAAGTCCATTTCAAATATTTCCCGTAATTGTCAAGAATAGAATAAATTTATTACGGCACATGGCCAGCACCAAAATATAGCAAAAATACAAAACATGTAACATCAGGTGTACTGCTGTAGCACAAATATATCTACATTCTACTCCGAACGAAGATGTATATCTTCTATATATCCAAGTAGAAGAGAATGCCCACAGTCCCATCCCCCATAGCATCACAACATTCACACATTATTATAAGACGTTGGCACAGTCAAATATTTCCTGTAATTGTCTGTATGGGAACCAGTGGCAAATAAACCCCGTGTTTTTCAACTCTTCATTTGTTTTTAACCTTGGTTTTGTTTCTTCCCATTTAATTCTTTATACGTTAGGAGCTTTTTGGAATTTGTTGCTAAGTTGATTTTCCATGCTTCTTGAGGAGAGATCCAAATGGGAAATTGGGTGTAAAATTTGATTTTAATCTTGTTCCAGATTGTTAATAATGGTCTTCATATTACTGTATATGATTTTAAAATTCTTTGTTTACTTCTGTTCTTTTATACCACATGTAGCCGTGCCATCCATATATTCTGTTAAAACCTTCTAGATTCAGTATTTTTGTATCATTTAATTTTATCCACGTTCTAATCCATTCCAATGCACAGGCATAATAATCTATTTTTAAATCCACCTCTTTCTTTAGCATTCTTCATAATTTTCCATTTGATCCTTGTTTTATTCCTTTCCCAAATGAATTTTGAAATTTGGGCTTCCCAATCCTTTTTTTTTTCATTGTATATTATGGGTAAATTTTGAAATAGAAAAAATAATTTTGGCAAAAGGGTCATCTTTATTGTTGAAATTCTTCCTAGAAGTGCTAAGTGTGAATTTTCCCATTTTGTCAAATCTTCTTTAATTTTTTCCCAAGTTTGTGTATAATTATTATTGAGTTCAGAATTCTTTTTTGCTAATATAATTCCTAAATGTTTTATCTTTTTATTGATTTGAAATCCAAATTTATGTTGTATTTCTTTTTCTTTTTTGTTGGGTATGTTCATTGTCATTACATTTGATTTTGAATTACCAAATCGATCATTCTTCTGATATTTTGCTTCATATGTCTCTGTGGTAAAAATCCAATTTGATCACTTTTTATAATTTCCTGTAATACCTTTTTTAGTCTTTTTGCTAGAATTGCTGAAAACAACTTATAATCTACATTCAGTAGTGATATGAGTCTAAGGTTTTGTGGTTCATTTGGGTTTTTATTCAGTTTTAGTATCAGAGTAATGAAGGCTTTGGTCATGAATTTGGGATTCCTGTTTGTTGTATTTCATTTACCAATGTGTATAAGACTGGACCTAATTCTTCTTGAAATTTTTTATAATATATTGATATGAACCCATCAGGTCCTGGGGATTTTCCTGATTTCATTTCTTTTATTCCTTCTATTATTTTGACCATTGAAATTTTAGAGTTTAGGATATCTTTATGTTTATCTTGGTTCTTTATTGTTCCTTGTTTTTGAATATATTTTTTGAGATCATCTTCAAAATATTTCCATTTCTTTTCTTCTTTATACAATATATGAAAATAATTTTAAAATATCTTTTGAATGTCTTTTATATTTGTGACAATGTTGTCCCCTTTCTTCATCTCCAAAATCATTTTTTTTCTTTAGATTTTCTGATTTTGTAGGCTAACAGCTTTCCAATTTTGTTCCCGGATTCAAATTGTTTTTGTTTCATATATTTAAGCTTTCTCTCAATTTGATCAGATGTGATCTCAGCCAGTTCGATTTGTAAATTTGTATTTGTTTGTAAATTTCTTTTTTCTTTCTTTCTTTATGACTTGTAGAAGCTCTTGTTCCTTTATTTGGATTTTATTATTTATTTCTTCTAATTTTGGGTTTCTTTTTTTGTTCCATTCTGTGTTTTTCTTTATAAAAAAAACCCCTCACATTACCGCCTTCCTTGCTTCCCAGACTGTTTGGATATGAATTCCTTTGTTTACATTTTCTAAAAAAATAATATTTTAGATGTTCTTTCGCCTGTTTGACTATTTCTTCATTGTTTAATAGGAATTCATTGAGCTTCCATGTATATTCTTTCTTTCCATTCTTCAAATTTATCATTATTGGGTTATGGTCGGAGATTTTTTTCGGTAAGATTTCTGTTTCAATTATGTCCTTGTACAAAGCAGTGGAAACCAAACACATATCGATTCTAGATACTGATTTTTGTGCCTCTAAATAGCATGTATAACCTTTTTTATTCTTATTTATAATTCTCCAAGGATCAACCAACGTTAACATCGCTGTCATTGTGAAAAAAAGTTTGTTGTAATTTGCCTTGATTTTCCTTTATAACTTTTTTTGATAGTACTCTGTCCATTTTCAGTTCAGTTACTCCTTTCCAATCCCCCATACATATTATATTTACATAATCCAATTCCAATATTTGTTTATTGAGTTTTTTGTAAAATTTGGATTTGTTATTTAGAGGGCTGCATATTCCAATTATCAATATTATTTTTCCTTCATGTTTAATCTCTACTGCTGTGTAACTTCCTTCCTTGTCATTCAAAATTTCTTTTGCTGAGAGTTGATTTGTTATATATATTGCAACTCTGTTTTTTTTTCTTCTTTTTCTTGGCTGAGATGAAACATTGACCCAATTTTGGGTTGATTAAGTATTTTTTTGTCTTTTTCTCTGATATGCATTGCTTGTATGCTTATTATTTGTACTTTCTCTTTTTCAAGTAAGTGAAATATTTGTTTACATTCCATGATATAATCTTTGTCATGTTCTGATTTAATTGCTAATTAAAATCCAATTAAGTTTTCAATATCTAAATTCTAATTTCTGGCCTCTAATTTGTCTTTTGTTTAAAATTCTAACAGCTTTTCTGAATCAATTTCTTCTAGTCCTTCAAGAATTTCTTCTTCTTCGTCTTCTTCTGTTAAATTCACACCTCCTGTCACTCCTAATATTACTTCCTCTTCTTCTTGTTGTTCTTTTTGTTGCTTTGGTTTCGAATTTTGTTTTGATTCGGAATTCAACTGTTTTCTTTTGTCATGTTTGTTTTCTTTCTTTTTATCTTGGTCTTCTTTTCTTTCTTCATACATTTTTAATTTGTCCAGGAACTTTTTAGCTTTCTTAACTGTGTTTATTTTAGATGTCTTTTCTTTCCACGTGACCACAATTCCTTCCACTGTATCCCATCTGAATCTAACACACCATCAAAGTACTCCTCAGAGATGGTCATCCATGCTCTGTTTAAAGACCTCCAAAGACACAGACTCCACAACCTTCTGAGACAGTCTGTCCCACTGTAGAACAGCTCTTACTATCAGGAAGGCCTTCTTAATACTTGAAAGTCATTTCCTTTCTAGTCTCTGGAGCAGCTGAAAATAAACCTGCTCCAACTTCAACATGGTATCCTTTCAAATATTTAAAAATACTTATCACCTCTCTATCTTCTTTCCTTCAACTAAACATTCTCAGTTCCCTAAGTCTAATGCATCTTCATACTGCCATTTGACAAAATGAAATTCCTAAACACAAATTTTTAGAAGTAGCTATTGCTCTGGATCTTCCTGGAAGATCCAAAGTCCCCTGGAGCTATGCCAGGCTTGTTTACAATGGATCTCACTTGCCACCAGTGTGAGTCAGAATGAGTAGTCTAGCCTTGTGATTGATGTTGGGTGTCTCATTTTAGGCATCAGAGATAATAACTCACACAACTGGCAATGCTGGCAGGTGGCACAGCAGAACACCTGTGTGAACAGCAGCCTGGCATTGCTCCAGAGTGTCCAGGTAATTGGGGGGGGGAGTTGTGAGGCCAGAATACTCCAGGCTGCTTCCAGAGTATTCTGGCCCATGCAGACATGGCCCTTAATAGTTTGGAGAGCTAGGGGGGAAAAGGATAAATGAAAGATATTATACTTAGGCAGGAAAAATGAAATGTACAAAAATAGGATGGTTGACACTTGGCTTGACAACAGTACATGTGACAAGTATATAGGATTTTAAGAACACCAGCTTAGCAGTGAGATGCATCTGTCAAAGGGCCAATGCAATTCTGACCTACCTCAAGAGGAGTATAATGTCCATATCAAGGTATGTAATACCATATATACTCAACTATAAGTCAACCTCATGCATAAGTTGAGGGCAGGGTTTTGGGTCAAAATTATGGATTTTGCCACAACTGGGGATAGGTGAAGGGTAAAACTTGGAGGCTCATTCAGTGTGTTTATGTGTGCATTCAGCAAGAGGGACTCCCATGGAGGCTTTTTGCTTCAGTGTTCAGCTTTCGTCTTAGTCTTTGCGCAGGCGGGAGAGGGACTCTTAAAAAACAGCAATATCAATCAGTCACCTAGGACTCTTTTTGCTTGCCTCAAGAAAGAAAGAAACTGCATGTGGCAATCCAAAAAAACTGCTATCACATTACCATAGTGACCCATAAATAAGTTGACCTGGGATTTTGGGGTCAATTTTTGGATGTAAATTTTTAGACATATAGATGAGAATATATGGTAATGGTTTTGGTCAGACCTCACTTGGAGTATGGCGTCTAGGTCTGGGCATCACAATTCAAAAAGGATATTGAAAAGCTTGAATGTGCTGAGAGGAGGGTGACCAAGATGGTAAGTGGTCTGGAAACTTAGTTCTATGAAGGGGAGGGAAACAACAAGGATGTTGTGAGACTCTGCCAAAAATCCACAACAAACTTCAGATGAAGCAGAAAATTTATTGAT